>LQRL01131776.1:12454-28605 GCA_001703475.1 Hydroides elegans | reverse complement strand
TAGAACTTTTGAACGGAAGGTCATAGAGACTTGGTTATAGGCTTAAATGAAAGGTCTTGGTCCGTAGATGTGCTTTTTGACCATTTCGGTCAAAAACACCACACCGGAAGTGGTCAAATTGGTCAAAATAGCCCAAAATAGCGGTTTTTTAAGACTTGAGCTTGTACGGGCTAGAACTTTTGAACGGAAGGTCATAGAGACTTGGTTATAGGCTTAAACGAAAGGTCTTGGTCCGTAGATGTGCCTTTTGACCATTTCGGTCAAAAACACCCCACCGGAAGTGGTCAAATGGGCCAAAATAGCCCAAAATAGTGTTTTTTTTTCAAGACTTGAGCTTGTACGGGCTAGCACTTTAGAACGGAAGGTCAAAGTGACTTGGTTATAGGCTCAAATGAAAGGTCTTGGCGAGACTTGGTTATAGGCTCAAATAAAAAATCTTGGTCCGTAGATGTGCCTTTTGACCATTTCGGTCAAAAAACACCCGACCGGAAGTTGTCAAACTGGCCAAAAATAGCGATTTTCATAGAAAATAAATTTTTAATCTACAAAAACCCATACCCTTTCGAGTAAGTGGGGCGGTTGGGGCCTGTTCGTGTTTCACAAATACTTCCTTGTCTTTCTAAAGTTTTTATCCAAAAAAAAAATAACAAATTCATTACCTATTAGCTTTAAATTAAACGAATAACATCAAAAACATTTTAGGCACGGAAACTTGACATTTGACAATCTAAAATCAGCGCTCATAATGTGACCACTTCCAAATTGTGACCACCCGTGCAACCCACATGGGCTATTCAGAGTTAGGCTCTTTTGAATGCAACATACCTTGGTTGTTGCATAAAGCCATATGTATGTAGATTGCCTTTAAAACGTAATTAAATGCAAGCATGAAATTTGTATTATTTAAATTCTATTCATCTGGTTTAATTAAAATAAATTTTGCTTGATATCAGAGTCAATATGTGGCAATTTCAAACTAATGCAACCCATGGTTTCTTTTGTTATAGAAAAATGAAACTAAGTGCGGAACAGGAACGTTTAAAAGACCTACTCACTGACACTATCACATTGCTCTGCAAAAATGGACTTCAGTATAGGCAAGAATTCTCAGTGGAAGCCCTGATAGGGATAACTTTAGACAAAGAGGATGTATTTCTTGTTAACATTAAAGAAATAGTGAAAAATGCTCTTGCTGCAAGAACTGAACAGGCATCGGAGGAAGCGGCAGTGTCAGGCTCAGATTCTGAATCCAGAAGCGGGTCGCCAAGGAAACGGCGGCGGAAACGCAAACCGAGCCGACCTAGTAACGCGACACAACACGAGGGTCCTTCACAAGCGAAGCAGAGTCGCGGCAACGACGACGATGAAACTGACGGCGGCGAATCGGCAGATGACCATGATGACGACTATGGGCACGATGATGACATGTCTAATACCTCTGGGCAGGCAGTGAAACAGGAAGGCGCTTCGAATGACCCGGACCTTATGGTTGTGAAACGCGAACCAGGAACTGTACATAGCGGTGGTGATGACTCTTATTCGGCTCAACCCAATGCATTTAATCAGGACTCGACACAGTTTGGCTATCATGGTCAGGATCCAAATGGTGCTCAACAGAATTTAAACGACTCGACGAATTGGACCGACACTTCACAACTATCATCACAAGACCCCTCACAACAGGTGTGTATATCAAAGGTCTTTTAGATTATAATTGGTACGTTTTTGATGGTTTAGATTCCAAAGAGCTTCAATGGCACTGAAACATAAATTATTCGAAATTTGTAAATCTCGAACTTAAATTCGACGAAGGATCAAATCGTTTTATTCTACAAATGAGGTATCATTGAAGCTCTGCTGATTGCTGTGTAAACATCCGTTTTATCATTCCATCTGGAACAAACACTCATTCGAACATTAATGAACGTTAACTTGTGACGAATTAAATTGAATTTGAATGTCAAAGATAAAACCATGAACATACGTGTCAATTAAAAGAAAAAATAACGACATCATGCTTCACGAAATCTTCTTTAATTTGCAAGTTTCCATCATAATACGTCATGTACACAATTACGTTTCTCGTTGATAAAATGATGAGTGTTTGTCTCCATTGTCCCTAAATTTGAATCAGGTAAGCAACATTCCAAGTGTTTCATCCCTTTTAAAAAATATTCTAACTTATGTTCTGGCTGTTCGATTGGTTTTGCACACTTACCTTTCAAATGATCACAATGAGTCTTAAAATTGAGAATTATTAAAATATTAATCAAAGAGAGGGTTTTTCAGTACTGTCTTAATTGAAAAAAAGGGAAACACAAAGATTGCATGTCTTATCAATATATCTAACCTGCTAACCAAACAGACAGCCAGACTTAAAATTAAAAAAAAAAAGATATATATTTAATCTTGAGTTATACAGCGTAAACAAAGTAGAATCTCGTTTTGCTAGCCGATATATTAAAAGTTAGCCATTAAAGTTTACAAACTCGTCCGTTAAAAAGTGTTGAATTGCAATTAATGTGATTAAAACATGTATTTAGTTTAAGACTTTGTGGTAGTTGCTTGGACAAATTATTTGAATGAATTGAGTCAATTCAGTTTAAAAACAGATGTTTGATACTGGTCGAGCAAAGCATTGCGAGATTCTACTTATGGTGTAGTGAGACACAGTTCTATTATATCGTTCCTAAAGAAACAAGTATTACAATTTCTGAACACAGCATATCTTATAATGAACAAAGAACAGGGTGTAGCATAAGCCAGAATTCTGCCTCGGTAATTTTTCGAGGGTACCTTGATATTGCCTCGGAAAATTTTTGAGGGTACCTAAATTATACCTCGAAAAAGTCAATTTCTACCTCGGTAATTTTTCGAGGATACCTCAATTCTACCTCGGTAATCTTGATTTACCCTCGAAATTACCGAGGGTTTCGACCCTTATGCTACACCCTGAAAGAATATCAGTTTTACAAGTGAGTCGTCAGATGAATCAACACGAGATAATAATTATAACAACTTTCAACATAATAACTTATTTGAATTTTGCAAATATTGCTGGAATCTCGTAGTTATAAAAAAATGTCAAATAAAGTGAATGATAACGAATATATTTGCTGTGTCCATTCTTGCAATGCTTTGTTTCTCCAGATTTCCAGCTAAACAAAATTCTGTAAATGTCAAAGGCAGATTTTATGTAACTTAATTTGTATTTTAACGTGTTGGCTTTTTATGCATTTGTTGAACATCAAGTAATTATTTAAGTCAGTTAAATTTCAGATTTAATTAAGTTTCGATAAGTGTTACATGCTGGAAAGCTTGATTAGGACATATTATCTTTTTGACTTTAAACTGATAACTTGAGGAGTCACCTCATTGTTTTTGGAAAGAAATCGCATTAAAGAATACTTTTCATCAAAAAATGTATTTACAATCCAAAATTATTATATAAACATTTTAATTCAATAGTTTTATCAGTTTGAAGTTATTTTTTCTGCTTTGACTTGTTAACCAGAGGGAACAACATTGTGAACAATCGTCTGTCAGGATTTCGTTCGTCAGTTTCTGAGTATATTTTCAACCATAGTATGGTGTTATTTTCTTTCACCAAAGTGAAAGTCGCGTATCGTCCAGAGCAAAGTCGCGAATTAACTTAATGGTCCCGATTCATTCTTGGTGCGAATAGGTTAAGTCGCAAATTGCCCAGACACCTTATTTATATGATCGGGGCAACATAGGTTAAATGGTCAGTTGGGATCGCCCAAACATAAATCGATAGCAGTTTTGCTGTCCAATTTTCGGCTCTATTGTAAATTTATCATTTACTGATTATCTCATTTATGTTAATTCCTAGTTTGTGTTCGTTCAATTAACGGAAATTTTGATTATTTCTGCACATGATTAAGTCTGTCTTGTACCGTGTCCGTGAAATAACTAACGACTGGGGTTTGAAGTTTTCTGAGTTCTCTCTGGATCTCTCACAATCATAACCTTTCTTCTTACTTTTACTAAAACTTAAAATTAATCATGGTACAATTGAGTTACTTACACACACTTTTATGGGAGAGAATGTTTATGAATGTGCTTTAAGTTAAAATTTCGTCCGAATGTGTGATGTAACCAATTTTATCATACGATGTATATCACTTTTAGTATTTTTCAGAACAAAATCCTGACTTAAGTTAACGAACCGTTAAAACATTATTAATTTGGTTTTAAACATTATATGTGTATTTCAATTTTATCAAGCCTTACAAATAAAGCTGTTAGAAGGTCGTTTTAGTCAGGCTTTTGTTGATTATATAGGTGACATTTTGAATTAGATTTTAACGATTTTAACTTACATGTTTATTGGTAAAGAATGATAAATACTTGTCTTAAGCAGCGAAGTAAATTACTAAATAAGTTTTCTTGATATTCATAATTATGGTAATGAGTAACATGAGTTGAAATGATGTCTTGTTCGCTTTTAATTACTTTTAGTTAAATATATCTAATAAATACATTGTAGCCTCATTAATATAACGACCATCTTAGTCTAACCTAGGACCTGAAAGGGGCAGGGACCTGTTAAATCAATGTTAAAAACAATCTTATAAAAAAATAATAGGCTTTGTGTTTGAATCACTGATGTGTTTGAGGTAAATGATGAATTGACTTTTGTTAAAGCTTGTATATAAAAGAAGAGGAACTCAAAGTCGTGTCTACATGGATTAATTATAAAAAGAACCGATGAAATGTAATCTAAGACTATGGAATGTAGTGGAATCGATAGTTGAGACAGGAAGGACCAGTAGCAAAATGGTAACAGTGAGAAAAGAACCAGAGGATGATGAAGTTGGCGTTTCAACTTGGTGAGAGGGAAGTCTTAAATTGAGGCCTGTTAATCCACATACCGTAAATAAAGACGTTTCCGAAAGGAAGATTATTGTGTAATTTTTGCTATTAAAGATAATGAAGTATGAAATTCTACAATGTGCATGTTCAAGTAATCATAGATGCAAACGAGAAAAAAATAATATCTACACAAATCATGATGATTTAAACGATTCAATTATATTTGCAAAGTGTCACCTGTATAAATCGTTTTGCATGATGTATAAATAAGTTTGTTTTTGACTTCCCTGCTAAGTTTGTGTTTCTGTTCATATTATCTGTGTTAATAATATCGTTTTGTTTACGTCTGGTGAAAAACGTAATGACAAAACTTAATAACATTCATAATGTTATTAAGTTTTGTCATTCTTTTAATCCTGGACTGGTCACGAATATTTTTGTTTTCAAGAGATTTTTTAGAGCACATAAAAAAATCGTATTTCAAATCAATTTTGTACGAAATCTTTAAATCAATTTAAAACAAGTTGACGTAAACAAATCGTTTTATTAACACAGGGAAAAATGGTTTGATGAACATTAAAATACAAAATTTATATCATATATGTTTCATAATCTTAAATCATAATTTGAAGTTGTCATATTTAAGAAACTTTATCCTGTTTAAATGAATCTTTACCAAATATAAAACTGATTCTTGTTTATTGATACAATTACTATACATCATGTAACATGTAGTTAAATATTAAAAACGGAAGATGGAAGAAAATACATTGATGATGAATTCTAAAAAAATCTCACATATTTAGAAACAAATAACAAACAATCTAAAAAAAAAAAGAATATACCGAAAGGCCTTCTTTTTTTACGAATAAAAAAATGTCTGTAAATGAAACACAATATATTTTAATATGAATCTAACTGGTTAACTGAGTCGACCTAAAATGGTATTGTAAAAACAAGAGAAGACTGTACGCCTATGTATCGGAGCTGTGCGGGATGTGCAAAAAATGGAGAAGTTTTCGTAGTAAATTCAATGTTTAATTGTTGATCTGATTCATGTTTTTCCAAAAAGAAGTCTCAGTATCAGTTGTGCGATCACCCTAACACTTGCTTAAAAACAACAATAATAATAGAGATTAGAACATAGAAATATGTATTTTGATATGATGATTTGATCAACAAAATATTTATTCTCAGCCACGTACGATTTTGTTACCCAGTTAAAGTCGTTGAGGTAAAAGTAATCGTAATGCGTACCCGAAATATGGATGCTAGATAAAAAAAAAATGTATGTTCACGACACACCTACACATCACACTTCCCGCCTACATCCATTCAGCTGTGACGTTACATGGAGTGATCGACTCGTTCGGCTTTGATCTAAATTTATAAATATGTTTCTTTGGGTTGAATATTCAGGATATTTCATTGAGTAGGTTTAGGGTATGGTGACAGGTCCTATAAATGAGAATGTAGAATTACTGGTATATGATGACTACCACATACATATGTTAAGGGTTTGGTGACTTGTGACAGGTTCTATATACGAGAGTATAGAATCACCGGTTACATGATGCCAACTAGGATTACAATATGACCTCCACAGAGCCACATATATGAAATTGAGTTGCCTTTGTTATCCTTGTTGCAGATCCCACCCGGTTACACGGACGCCGCCGACGAGAGTGTCATGTGTCATATTTGCAGCGCCGTGCTGGGCTCAAGTAGTTCGCTTCGCAAGCACATTCAGGGCAAACATGGCGAGCGCAACCTTGTGTGCAAATGCGGCAAGACGTTCGCGTGGCGAAGTCGCTATGCAAAACACGTTGCCAAGTGCCAAGATCCCGAGGGCAGCTGTGCTCTGAAGTGTCCCTGTGGACGGGCCTTCAGGACCAAGCGGGGTATTAAAAGACATCGGAATAACGGATGTAATGTACCGTTTCCGTCGGCGTTTGAGATGAATAGTTTAGCGCCACCCACTAATCAATTGATGAGCTCTACTCCCACTAAAGAAGTACCAAAGACCATTATGGAGCCGTTCAGTGTTGCGCAGTTGACTTCTCCCGATCCCAAAAATACGGATAGGTCACAGGCACCACCGACTATTCAGCCGTTGAATGTCGTGTCAAATATACCAGATGGCGCTGGCAGCCAAGGGCACCCGATGTAACGAACGGACGCTGGTGTTAGGGAGGTCGTGGGTTATGGACGGCATAATCAAGTGATAACTAATGATGCTTTGTGATGGAAACGAGATGACAATTATGAGCTAAAAATGGTGTTAAAGTAAAATCGCTGAATTGATTCGATTTATAAACACCAAATTGAATAAGATGTAGCCTTTGAATGTCGTATCTAGTTCACGTGGTGGCGCTGGTGGCCAAGGACTTATGTCATGAGCAAACGCTTGTGTTGTGGAGGTTGGGGTCATAGAAGACCACAAATGTATATGAAAACTCGTAATGAAATGAGATGAAGAATATATGACATTTATAAGATATCCTCATTGTTTTCAAACTCTCAACAGATTGATTCTTCTGTCGTTGCGAACATTGAATAAAGATCCCTTCGTGCGCCGCTTTTTGGCAATATTTCGCTTGATGATTTTGTCTGTTGTTGATTTATTCGAAACCGTTCTTTATAATAAGGCTTTATATCCGAACTTATACCCGAACTTATACCCGAACTTGTCCTTTTGAAATTGAGTTCCCTTTGTTGTCCTTGTTGCAGATCCCACCCGGTTACACGGACGCCGCCGACGAGAGTGTCATGTGTCACATTTGCAGCTCAGTCTTAAGCTCACGTGACTCGCTTCGCAAACACATTCAGGGCAAACACGGCGAGCGCAACCTCGTGTGCAAATGCGGCAAGACGTTCGCGTGGCGCAAGTGCTATCTCAAACACATTGCCAAGTGCGTCGAGCCGGAGGGTAGCTGTAGGCTGAAGTGTCCCTGTGGGCGCGTGTTCAGGACCAAGCGCGGTTTTAAAAGACACCGGAATAACGGATGCAATGTACCGTTTCCGTCGGCGTTTGAGATGAATAGTTTAGCGCCACCATCAAATGCTAATCCGTTGATGAGCTCTACTCCCACTAAAGAAGTACCAAGGACCATCGTGGAGCCGTCCAATGTCGCGTCTAGCTTACCGGATGCGTCACCAGTGCCGACCAACCAACTCATTGCTAATGCGGTTGCGCAGTTGACGTATCCCAATCCAAATACGGAGCCGCCATATGTACCGCCGAACATTCAGCCGTTGAATGTCGTGTCTAGTTTACCTGATGTCGCTGGTGGCCAAGGACCTCCAATTTTGTGAAGGAACGTTGGTGTTGAGAGGTCGTGGATTTATGAAGATAAAGTGATGAAACGAGAAGAAAATATATCCTTTCGAAAGATACTTTGGGACGATGTTTCACGGGCGTTTCTAGGTGATTGAGCTTGTTGTTGATCCTTTTTTAACTCCGTAAGGATTCAACTTAAGACACGAACTTGATTAATAAATAGAAAAATACGAGACTGGTAAAGGATTCTTTATTGTTGTGATTTTAACGTAATTGTTGTCGATGAATGAGCCACTGTTTTGTTATCGGCACTATTTGTCATATAAAGAGTCTAACTGTTTAAAGTTTAATGTGTATCATAGGAACCGCAACATATATTATTCATTACCTAAAACTACAGTTTATATTTTCGTGACAAATACATTGTACAAACTTTTCAAAATATATTCATATTTATGTGAGAAATATGAACTCGGCCTAATATTTACTGCATGACTTCTTACTTCCACGAAGGTTTTTGCATTGCATTGTATAGTTAGCTCTGGTAGCGAGGTATCACCTACATACCGTGATACGTCCTTATCCAAAAGTTGTTATTACGATGCCTTCGACGACTTTGCTTTACAATATCTGACTGTGCCTTTGCAGAGGATGGACATCCCCGTGGTACTAATCGACGGTCAACAGCACTATCTCTGCCCTGTGTGTCAGGCCGCCTTCAAGAGTATCTACTCCATGCGGTGCCATGTCAAGCATTTGCACGACTCGAGTCGAACTCAAAAGCATGTGTGTGATGGCTGTGGCCGGGCGTTTACGTGGAAGAACTGTTTGACGCGGCACAGGAAGAAATGTAGGGTAGCAGCAAATGTGCAAATGGGGAATGGTTATGGTGGTCAGATGGAAGTGAAGAAAGAGGGTTGGATTATGTGAACTCACTTTGAAGATCATTGAAAGACAGTGCTTAATTTTGTTGTGATTTTAAAAAGAGATCATTGAGCACGTTTACTAGGTCATGATCCAGATATTCCTTTGTACATGTTAAATAAACTATCGAACTTGCTGCTTTGTAAACTGGGATATTTATCATGGATTTCAATTATATGCTTGGATATTCTACATTTATACATGCGTTGATTCTTTGAAAAAAAAAAAAAACCAATATATTTTGAAAGAACTGAATTGTATTAATTTATATTGCTATTAAAATGTAGATTTGCATTATACTTGTGTATGGTACCAAAGTAGTGCAATAAAATGTGGAAACCCACTCTTGTGTTTTTGAAGTAAAAATTATGTTTCGCGATTATGCTAATAAACCTTGAGGTTTTACTTAGAAAGTTACAAAGCTTGACTGACGTAGATTATTAGGAATTTAAATTTAAATTAGTAATTATTAGGAATTTAAATATGTATATAAATTAAATTGATATCCACCTTCCTAAATATGGTGGATAATTGGAATTCGTTAATATTACGGGAGATATTTTGAAAGTTGAAATGAATAAATGCTGCAGCAGCAGGCATTTCCAGTGATGGGCGTCAGCTAAAATATTAAAATCTAGCTCCGGTGTTTATCCTGTGTTATATGAAGAAAAATAGATAAGAAAAACAAACTGATTTAACGTGCCTATTTCAAAAATTGTTCATAGACACCTACAGCGTTCCTATATTGTTAGAAAAAAGGCCAAAGGTGAATGAAATTCAACAGCTTGAAATGAAATATGCATGCGCAAATTGTCTTTGACGACTAAGAATAAAATGATTTATCCATCCATATTTAAGCATTTAACATAAAAAGGAGAATTGATATTAGTGTTATAACAATAAAGTTCATCGAAAAATAAATATGTCTAACAATCTCAAATTGATTGTTTTCAGTCAAAGGCTTCTTGCGTCGAGATGAATGGCCAGTTTCTTTTCATCTGCCCGATTTGTTCGAGGCCATTCAAATGGAAACAAGACCTAAAAGTTCACATTCGACACATACACGAAACGAATGAAGAGAAGAAATTCAAGTGTGAATGCGGCAAAATGTTTAAATGGAAGAAATCGCTTAAGTCACACCAGAAAACGTGTCAAGCACCGATGCCTTGACTATATAAAACCAGAAACAATAATATTAACATATCAACTGATCATTCCTCTGATCCCATGAATGAAAATGAATATAGGTTACATGCATAATTAATGTGTTCAATCGAGTGTTGCTATATATAAGAATTGAGTATAACTCATTTTGAATAAATGTGAAGATGACCTGCATGTTAAGGTCAAGATTTCTTATTGGAAATATGCTTGTTTGGTTTGATGCTTCATGGTACATAATTGTATAGCCATAAATTGTTCGAAATTATATAAATATATTGTGTATCGGTCAAATTCAAAAATATTTATAACTCTTAAAAACTATCTCAATTTAATTTACTTTGCAGTCGTTGGCTCATTGCGTCTTGGTCGACGGTCAGCCTCAGTTCTTCTGCCCAAAGTGTATGAAGCCATATAAAAGAAAACATGATCTCAAAGTTCATATTCAACATGTGCACGATAAAAGTGAAGTGAAAAAATTCAAGTGTGGATGCGGCAAACTGTTCAAATGGAAGCAATCACTCAAGTCGCATCAGAAAACTTGCGTAGCAGCGAAACCATGAGCTTATAAAAATATCTTTTACAAGAAAATATTGAAAAAAAAAAACCGTATAAATTTGATCCTTAATCTGACTGCTAAAATCAAAGTCAATATAGAATAAATGAATGATGACTGTTCAATTAACTGTTTTGTTTGTGATGATTGATTGCAACAAATCAAGAATTTATTATCATGAATAGCTATAATGAAACTGAGCATGCTTAGTTAAGGATGTTTAAACTAAAATGTGTAAAAAGTAAAAATCTCCATTGATATGTGTCATAAAAAAGCAAAAACAAAAATAAATATGATAGATTATTTAGTTGAATACCTTGTTCATTCAGACATGTTTAGCTCTCAATCGATGCTCATATGATAATATATATAAAGCATGGTTCAAGCCTTTAAAGTACAGATAACTTAAAATGTTGAATGTTTTAAAACAAGTTTTTTTATCAACATAACGTCGTGCAAATCCGCAACATAAATCCAGTTCGATTAATTCATTATGATAAATCTTAATTGGAGTATATATTCTGCGCTTTCTTTGCAGTCAAAATCACGGGTGATGGTAGACGGCAAACCCCGCTCCATATGCCCGTTTTGCGCGAACACCTTCACCAACAAATACACATTGAAGTACCACATTGAACATGTGCACGACCAAACTTACGCCAAGAAATTTGTCTGCGACTGTGGCAAAGCATTCTCGTGGAAACAGGCGTTGAATCGGCATAAAAGAAAGTGCTCCATAGCACAGGACATTTGAAAAAAATTACTCTGGTAGAAGCAAGAAATTCTGATAGAAAAATCACACTTTCAAATTCATAGGCATATTTTATTAATATAATAAACAAACAGAAAGTGAGCCTAGATTGAACTTAGATTTGAGGTAACGTGTCATGTTTGAATGGTTGTATGCTAATCCATAAGTGACGTCTGTGTTTAAGCAAGAGGACGGTATCATGATTTGGGAATCTGTATAAATCCAAGATAAAAATGACTCTTGTATATTAGCATGCATGTTGGAGAATAATATTTGACATGATAATTTGGTGTTTTTTGTGGAACATACTTGTAATTATACAAACCTTAGATGAATAGCGGTATGTTGCTTGATTGGTTCAGACTTAAAGAAATGTTGGGTTGGGTGATTTCTTGGGACGTACTTGTCAGTGAAACCTTGTTCTCAAACAGTCTTTTCAATAAACGTGATACTGTTTATAAGACATAAAAAAAAGACACTCATTGTCATTTTGTGAAATTCTCATTAAAAACCTTCGATTTATCTGTCATCTTCGAGCCCGCCAGATGATCAAGCTCACGTCACTCAACTTCGGAAAATGTTTTCCTTTACAGATAGCACAGTTCCCGTGGTATACGGGTGTCGATCCGGAGAAGAAATACATTTGTGGATTTTGTGCAAGACCATTCAAACACCTTTCTCACTTGAAGAGACATATTCGTCATCTCCACAGCTCAACAAAAAATGAGATTCATCAATGTGCATGTGGAAAGACGTTCAAGTGGAGGGAGTCTCTGAAACATCACCAAAAGAAGTGTCGATTCATGGAGTCTATATAATGATAGTTGTAACTTGCTGGAATCTTAATAGAGACCATGAAACAGTGCTATTATACTGTGACATTCTTTAAAAAAACTAACAAAATTAAAACCTGTGATGCTCTTCGAGCTGAAGTAGCAGATTGTCAACTAGCCGTCAAGCCTCTTCATATACATACTCGTAGACCAAAAAGGGTCAGCACACGTTTAAGTCATCTCGAAGTCTGATTGATAGCATTGTAGTTTTGATTCAGTGTTATGCTTATTTATGCCTATTGCATTTTGTCTTCATAGCGCATGTTTGTCAAGTGCCAAGAAAAAATCGCAATTAAGACTTAACCAATGTCTTAAACCTGTTAGACATAGTTGATTATTCAGTCAAATAACCCTCAGCTCGAGTAATAACTCATGTGATTCAGCATGCTTATGTTGAGGAAATCTTTCATTTTAGTCACTTGTATTGCATTGTGATATAGTACCGGTACACTTCATACTGTAAATAATCTAGTTTTAAACGCATTCACCTTTAAAAACATCACTGCACATCTAAAACTAAACAGATTCCATGATATTGCCACACCGAGTCTGTAAAACACATATAACGTGAAATCTTTGTTTTCCATTATTACAGAGCTCATGGCTCACGGTAGATAACAATGGCCAACGTCGTATGTTGTGTCCGTTTTGCTTGAAGCCCTTCACCAATAAATATACATTGAAGTATCACATCGAACATGTGCACAAAAAGAAGGATGCACCAAAGACATTTATCTGTAAATGTGGCAAAGGATACACGTGGAAAAAGGATTTGCTTAAGCATCAGAGAAAGTGCCCAAGTGTGCTCGACAGTTGAAGATATAAATTTACTATGCAGAGAATTTTAAAGGGTTTTCAACAAACTTTTGTACTAAACAATTAGAGACTTTACTTAGTTTATGCCTAGTTGTGATGCAACAAATAATGTTTTTGGGGGATGTGTGATGACTGATCGTTCTAGTGTGCATTATATTTAAATTTCACAGTTGAAAAGATACTTGATGAATATGTGGATGATACTTGTTAGATTTGTTCAGTGCAGAATGCTTATGTTGAAAATGGGAATTTATTATTTATAATAAGATAATAAAGCGTGTCTAAAACCGTAATATGATTAGTTACACTTTCACATGATTTTCAGTCCTCTATTGAAGCTCATTTGATTTATTGACCTTTATCAAAGGTTCCTTGCCTATGTAATCAGTAAACTATATACAGTGAGAGAAATACGAAAAGAGCTAATCTCTGTAATCTTCTGTGGTGTTTTACATACGCTGAATCCCCGATTAGTGCAAAACTCATTCGATTTCAGTACATACAATGTATATACAATATGGTCAACCAGAAATAAAGTTAAGCATTAGGGATGGCCAGCTCAATAATCTTCTGTGGTGTTTTACAGACACTGCGTCCCCGATTTAGGCAAAGCTCATTCCATTAAGTACTTCAGTATGGTCAACCAGGAATAAAGTTAAGCATTATGGATCACCAGCTCAATAATCTTATGTGGTATTTTACAGACGCTGCGTCCCCGATTTAGGCTCATTCGATTAAGTACTTATATACAATATGGCCAACAAGAAATAAAGTTAAGCATTAGGGATGACCGGCTCATTATCTTCTGATGTTTTACAGACGCTGCCTCCTCATTTTGCGCTGAATCCCCGCTTGGTGACGGATGACCAGAAGCAACACGTGTGCGGATTTTGCGCAAGGCCCTTCAAACACCTTTCCGCATTGAAACGACATATTCTACACCTTCATAGCTCGACGCAAAATGAGATACATCAATGTGTATGTGGCAAGACCTTCAAGTGGAAAGACTCATTGAGATACCATCAGAAGACTCAGAATTGTAGATGGGCGTGGTCTACATGATCATGAATGAATCAACTTGGATTTTGATATAGGGCGGCTGAAAAATGTCCGCGTGGGTGAAGCCATGCAAAAACTGCATTTAAAAAAATGTTCGGACATGTTACCAGTCTACAAAAGAAACTGTCGAAACCTCCCAATATAAACATCCCAAGTCGCAACAGTTTTAATGTACAGGGATGCTATTATTAAGTAAATGAAGGATAGAGGAAAGGTGTTTGATATAATTTGGATTTAGATATGACATGATAGATCATTGTCCTGGTTCATGAATGATGTTTATGTGTTATGGATAGCTGGGTTCGACATTGAGTTCGTTTTGTTGAGGCCAGACACTTTGAAAAGCATGTGTACTGAGATGATATAGGTTTTGGTTTGGTATTGCATTTTGCATCAACAAAATTGGCGTAAAGAGAGTGCTTTTGTAGTTTAATATGTTGGACATGAAATATTTTTTTTTACACTGTGAATAGATTTAAATATAAATAGACAGTAAAAGTCTCGAACGAAGCTCATTCTTAAAAAGTGCTTTTAGCACCATAGGGTTCTCGATCCGTTCTATGGTAGCTTACTGGCGATGACCCTATTTGGGCGAAAAGGAAGATTGGTATAACCCACTAATGTTTTTGTGGTATTTTTGCAGATACTGTTTCCCTACTTAATGGCTGAGGGAGAGAAACCGCACATTTGTGCGTTTTGTGCGAGGCCCTTCAAACATCTCCACCATTTGAAGAGACATATTCGTCATCTCCACAACTCGGCACCAACTGAGACCTACACATGTGCTTGTGGCAAAATTTTCAAATGGAAACATACTTTGAAAGAACATCAGCAGAAGAGATGTCGCGAATTAGAATATATAGAAAATAAAGGACTAACAGAGATGCTATTTAAAACACAGTGATTCATTTGACACTTTGTGTAGGAAGGCTTTTGTACTTCCGGTTTCAGTTTCATTTCAGTGTGCTTTGTCTTGAATCCGCATGTGACAGCTTTTAGTTTCAACGAAGGCTAATTGAGTATCAGGGATGGTTTCACAAGGTTATTCAGTTTTCACAATCATTTATAAATAAGGAATATCCACTCAACTGATCAAACTATTTGATTTAATTCTACAGTTAATGGCGGCTGCTCGAGTCATTGTCGAAGGCAAGACCCAGTACATCTGCCCAATGTGTATGAAGCCCTTCAAACACCATCACGTGTTCAAAGAGCACATTCAAAACGTCCATGGCTCGGGCGAAGAGAAGAAACATATGTGTGAATGCGGCAAAACATTTAAATGGAAGAAGTCGATGAAACTGCATCAGAAAACCTGTACCTGGAGTGTATAACTGGATATAACATCTACTCTTAAAAGAGAAAGTTATTGACAGTGATTATTTAATGTGACTGAATATCCAACTTTATTCTGTATTCAATATTTGAATTTTGGTGAATCTACATTGATAACAAGGCTAATGCTGTAAAAATTGCTTGATGCTGGAACAAAGTCTGAACACAAACTTAAGTTTTCGATATTGTTTTACTATAAATCTGAAAAAAAAAATAACTAGATAACACTTGTATAGGGTTAGACTTTTAATATGTTCAACTATCAATTTATATTTGTAAGCATCCTGTGTATTAAATGAATATAGGCTACATAAAAATCATTCTCATTACTTGTTTTTTTTTTACCCGTGCAAAAGTCAAACTGAGTTTATTGCATTCAATATTATAAAAATTCATTGTTTTTGTCTTTTGTTTTTTTTTGTGCAAAAGTCAAACTGAGTTTATTGCATTCAATATTATAAAAATTCCTCAAAACCTTGTGTTCAGTCAGCAATCTTGTCTAAGCAACTCCTTACTTTATTCTCCTAATGGTTTATTCCCCGTTTCCGGTAGTATAAGTCATTCCTAACCCTAGTCGTTGCCCATATGTTTACAGGCACT
>LQRL01131774.1:28787-41445 GCA_001703475.1 Hydroides elegans | reverse complement strand
TTGCATCTCTGATGCCCATGTTTATTCCATGCTGACCATGCTAAGTCAAATAACTATTGACAGTTCACGGGGGATCGAAGGCCTTTAGCCTCTAGTTCTATCGATTGCTGTCTTATGATCTTATACAATTGTACATTGTAAGAGTGTTTAACTATTGACTTGCTTTTGCTTTGAGTAGAGTACTGCTAGACATGAAATATGTAAATGGACCCCAACAAACAATGTTTCATCGAGGTCAATATATTGAAGGCTCAAATATTTGCGGAATGAAAACCTTTTAAAAACCATCAGAAGCACCCGAAACATTTGTATTAGAAACACCTGAAAAAAATCGTGACCAGCTCACTTTTTTTCAGAATGTCAGTCAAGAGTTTTTATTTCTCAGCCGATCTTAACCTTCAAATATTGAGCTCGTATGTTGAAACACAATTTTATTTTTTTCCGCCATTTCTAATATCAGGAAGGGGAAACTGCGTTGCACGTGGCTTCGAGTCGCGGCCATATTGACTGCGTGCGAATCCTGCTTCAGAGCGGCGCGGATATCAACGAAACAGATCAGGTAAGCTACATGTATATTGATCAATATTTGGCAAATATCCTAATGAGAGTAAACCTCTAATCCTCATGCATAGCCCACAAACGATGTCCTTTAAAATACAAGATAGAATTTTCCCTTAGTTTAAGTGTGTTCCTTACAATGCCGGCGAACAAGTCACGCCAAATCCTTCATCCGGTCACCCAATATACCAAAATTACAGAAATTACAATATAAGACTTTGAAATTAATGAAAAACTCATCACGTTTATGTAACGACTTTATAGCGTAACAGCACGCCCCTCCACCTCGCCTGCCGTCGCTCTCAGGCCTCCATCGCCCTCGTTCTTTTACACGCCCAATGCGCCATGGATTTAGTGGACGCCAGCGGTGAAACGCCACTACATCCTCCTCTTCCAAAAAAATAATTAAAAAAATTCTCGCCCCTCCACAACTCACCAGGAACCCTTGCCCAATGTACATTGTACCGTTGGTTCGCTGATCATAGAAATAAAACCCATATTGAAACGAAATAATATGTTCATGTTTATACAACGATTATGTCACTTTGTCCGATAGCGTAACAGCACACCCCTCCATCTTGCCTGCCGTCGCTCCCAGGCTTCCATCGCACTCGTCTTATTACACGCCCAATGCGCGATGGATTTAGTTGACGCTTCCGGTGAAACGCCTTTACATCCGGCCGCGAAGGATGGGCTGCTTCCGGTGGTGCAGACCATGTGCGCTTTTGGGTGCAAGGTCGATGTGCCTAATAATGTAAGTATGGTTTTCTTTGACATTTTACTACGTAAGCCATTGAAGAATATGATATCTTCTCAGATGTAGATATATCGGTGCTTTGTGTTGATGATATCTACCAATACTTACATACAGTTTAATGTTTTTTCTACTCGTAAAAATGTATATTTTAGTAAATGATTCTTTACGGTAAAATTTATTTTCTTTATCGTCAAATTTAAATATCAACCACGACATACGTCATACACAGGTAACTGCATTTTGAGTAAACTCATTCCGCTTAATTTATTCGAGAAAAAATTTACTAGACTAACTGAAGATTTTTTTTACAGACCGGAGCCACTCCACTTCATATGGCATCACGTGCCGGCCACGTTGAAGTCGTTCGCTGCCTCCTGCTCTCCGGTGCTGATCCCAACATCGCCAATAATGTAAGTCGGTTCATCGTTTGAATAGTTCAATTGTCTTGCATGTACTAGTATGTACTAGTATGTATGTACTAGTATGATCGATTGCAAATATTCCATTTTTGTTCTGCTGTAGATGTAGTTAGATGATCTGGATGTATTCTTTGCTATTTTTCATCATCGACAAGCATGAGAGTAAGGAAAAGAACGGAGTAGTTTTTATGCTAGACTGTTATAAACGACACCTGGTTCGCCATGATATTTAATAATAACTCGTATCTCCAACCATAGCAAATTTTAAAAGAAAACGTCAGAAATGATTGCAAGTGAGGAGTGTGCATGTGTTATCTTCTCATATTGAGGATTAATGTATCGCTGATCGGTACTCTTCTTATACATGTACATGAATTTCTCACTTGTAGGAGGGTGTGACCTCTGAAATCATGGCCATCGCCCAAGGTGAGATGGATACGGCCACACTGCTCAACCAAAGCTCAACCCAAAGGGATACGTGTGTCAAACAACTTATGCCTGGCCGTGAACCATTGAGTAGAGTCAAAGTCAAGGTCAGTGTCAATTTTGTAATTGGTCAAGGTCAGAAAACGGGTAAAGATCAAGATGGCATACATGTAGCTCTTAATAGATATGTGCGATTACTAGGAAGGGAATCTAAATGAAAGAATACAATAGGATTTCGGAGAGATTAGGGTTTAATTTTTTTTTAATGATTTCTCTGACATATATCCAGTAAAGATAACCCTCCAATATGATTTTTCTTGGGACTTTTTCGTTTGGATTGTCAACGCTCGTATGCTTTGGGTTTATCTCTTATTTTTTCCCACCCATACATAGTTAAGGTAAAGACCTCATGGGATCGCAGAGCGTCGATCGGGGCACGGCCGCACCCCATACAAGTTACAAACTTAAACCTTATTTGTTTTTATTCAACAGGTATTTGGTTCCTCTGGCGTCGGCAAATCGACCGTGGTTGACTCATTGAAGTGCGGCTACTTCCAATCCTTCTTCCGCAAATCGCGCCTCATGGCGTCACAGAGCGTGGACAGGGGAACGACCGCGTCCAATAAAAGTAAGTTATATGCTTCACAGGAAAAATGCTAGATGACCTAACAAACTACCGGTAATCGTTAATGAAACAAGAAACCGAAAGGCGCCTATATTACTTTTTGAATTAATGAATAATTCGATTTTTAATAAACTAGAAAATATGTAAGCGATCAGCCATGTGTCATACTCAGGATCCTGAAATTTTATGACTGTGTTGCATTTTTTTTTCTTTAATCCGCATTTCTGCAGTACAATGCACATTTAAAAGTCTATTAGTCTTTGCTGGGTAACACCAATTTCCACTGTGATTTAAGGCTGTATTGATGTGCTTAAATGATCGACTTTTCCCCCATTTCTTATAATCTTACCATGTTAATTTACATGTATGTTATTAAGATGACATAGAGGCGGCCACCACCAACGGTTCCGCCCCGCCCACTCCATCTTCACCCAATCCTCGCTCGGACAGCCTGAAGACGCAGATCAGCTTCGATAAAACGCACGAGAGTTATACGAAGGGAATATCGGCGGAACAGTGCACTGCGTCAGGTATTATAATTCATTCTAAATTCAAATTTAATGTAAAGGAAATATTTTTAAAGAACCATTTTCGAAAAAACTGTCGTTTCTGCTAAACAGTGTAACGCCTAAGATATCACCGGTACATTTTTGATATTATTGTGTAAACATGTAGACAAACGTCCTGGAGGTAAAAAGCGCTAACTACAGAGCATACAGCGGCAAATATGTAGTTCATTGCGCACATTATGCATAAGGCCGTTATTGGCACCTTACATGTTAATGTTCATACTTCTAAGTAAGTCGGATCGATAATAATATTGTTAAGCCATGTCTCCTTTAACATACTTCTAATAGAATGCATTATGCAATGACATTAAATTACAACAAATCCTATGATTGCTATTCCATAGGCGTTGGTGATTTGAGTGTATGGGAGTTCTCTGGGTTCGAGCCCTACTTCTTGATGTACGACCTCTTCATCGGCGATCCCAACTGCATCCATATCATTGTCTTCAGCCTCGATGAGCCGCAAGATGTACAATTGATCCAGGTATGAACACAATTTATAACATGGTTAGTTTGCATCGCTTAAGGAAACGATAGGAGGACAGAGAGAGGAGTGTGCAGTAAAACGTGTATTGCTCTGTGACAAATATCAAATACACGATGTAACTGGTGTAACTGACGTGTTGATCATGCGATTGATTGATACATTAGTGTATACTCGGCTAAAGGAACGCAAAAATAGGTTCGTTAAATACAAGAATATGAATGCTGGGTAGTCTGAATATCGCTCGAAACATTATGCTAACTTTATAAGGGGATAACAAAAATGCAAACATATATTAAATCATTATGAGGACATTATGAACCATTGGAAAAAGGGATACCTTTAGACATAACATAAACGTGTGACATATATGCCCCTATTTATTGTTTTTCATTACAACTACTGCTTGCTTTACAGGTGCTCTTCTGGCTGCACTTCCTCAAAGCGCGCATGTCTCCCTTGTTACCCGTCGCAACCGGTGGCGCCCAGCCATGGCCCGCCAAGGTGCTGCTTGTAGCCACGCATGCGGACACGGCCAATTGCGGCAAGAACAACAAAGGTTTGTGTTTGTGGTTTAGCCTACTGATGACACTTTTAGGAGGCTGGAGATGATTAAAAAAAACGGTTTGGGTAAGCTGTAGGTTGCCCCTTCTTTTCCGAAAGCTTACCAGTGGTCTACCATATTTCAAGGTTTATATATTTTGGGTTAACAAGACATCCTAATATTTAACGTGGTTATCATTATACAATAAAACATTGCTTTATTTTTCTAATTTGCAATATTGGACTATGATGTATTAAATGCATCGGGATATCAATTATAGTTCTCATGAGTGTTTTCACCAATATGGTAACATTTTGACTCCAAACTGAGTATTATGGTTGACCCCTTCAAAAACAATAAAAGTTATTTCGCTAAATAAAGAGCAAATATTTATTTATACTTTTCGTCTCTTTATTATACAGGCGAGTTCACCAGCCCCAGTGCCGACCTCGTCCTTCAACGTGCCTTACACGAGTTATCGGGTGACTTTGACATTCACGACCGCGTCTTCGTCATGGACGCCCATCTGGCCATGTCGGGCGAATTCAAAGCGTTTAGGGCTTGTATGGGCCATATGAAGGAGCATATCACAAGGGTAAGAGATCTGAATGCTGAATGGAAATGGTGTCAAACATATTGTAGAGCATAAACCATGAGGGAGGTTGTGATTCAACGTTATAACAAAATGAACGCCATTTGACGTTTGACATTTTTGATTGGTTTCAGATAACATAAATGTTTGGTATATAAAGTAAGTTTGGACGAAACAGATTGGACGCAGCGGTAAAATGCCTACATATTGTAAGCTATAAGTATAAGGTTCACGCTACAAGCTGGCACCTTTCCATAATTCCGTAAATTAACGAATACAATATCATGACTTTGTAAATGGTTAACTGTTCCACTCATATGTTGGATTCATTAAAAGGTTTCCTCAATTTATTCTTATGTATGTTCAATGTTAAGACGCTGCCCGTGCCCAACGGTTTTCTCGACGCCGTGGTTCTCGCGCTTCCACAGTGGCGCAAAATGAGCGCGTCACTTCCGGTCGTCACTTGGCCCAGTTTCATCATGTATGTCAGGTCAAAGGTCAACATGCTGGCGAGCGAGGATCACTTGAAGGAGCTTATGTGCCAATTGCAACTGTGTGGAGAGGTGAGCGCAGAATGTTGTTGTTTAGTTTGAAGTAAAGTTTGTTGAAATGCAAAGCTATAATATATGAGCGCATCTCATTTGGATTTTTTTTTGCGCTATTTAAATTAAAATTTGAGTACCTGACCCAAAAATTATTTCAAGATTAATTTAGGACAAATCATAACCCGTTGGTACAGAGCATTTATTGGCAATTCATAACCATTCACCTTTCTATTATAGAGCTTGTTAATTGCTAAGTTCCAAACCGTTCATAGGCAATAACTATTCTTCCAAACATTTGTTAAGAAAACCCAAGTTTTCTTTCAAATGAAATGAATATGTTAATGTAGACATACATAGAATATTTTGTTTAAAATGTTATCGATATTCTTTGTTTAGGTCGTCTACATAGAATCCGAACGCGAACACGACCTCGTGGTGCTTGACCCAAACTGGCTGGGCTCACACCTCTTGGGTCAACTCCTCTCATACGAACGCCTAACCCACACGCGACCCACCGGCGTCTTTACTCACGAAGACCTCGAACTCAACCTACTTCCGGAAATCAGCACGGTCGAAGTGCTTCCGACGCTCGAGGCGCTCGAATTATGTACACCGTGCGATATGGACGGGGATATCGAATATGAATTCCCGTGCTTCAATTTTGTGGAGACGCTTGAAGGTTTATGGGAACCGGAGAGCCGACAGCCTGTCTACGGTGGCGTACGCTTGTGCGCGCCCGCCGGAAGCCCGTCGTTGCTCGTGCACATGTTTCCGCGCATCCAGGTGGCGCTTCGTCGTGACTTCCTGTTGAATCATAACTCGGCCGACTGCGATCTGTATCAGTGGTGTCGCGGCGCTAAGCATTGCTCGGGCGCGCTCGAGGCGTTGGTGACGTGCGAGCGCAATGATACTGTGATCGAAATCAAGTGCCGTGGCCCGGACAATTCGCGAACGGATCTGTTCTATTTCTTCGAAGATATCTTCCATATCGTTATGGACGCCATTAATGATATGTGTCCTGGATTAGCAATCGAGCGCCATCTATTGAGCCCCGGACACCTAGCGGAACATGTATCGAGCCTGAATTTGTATGCTTATCCACCGACGGCAGTCACCAAGGCGCAAATCGACGTACGGACGTCGCTGACACGTGACGATGACGTCGATGAAGCGATCGTCGACGTCATTTGCTTCGGTTCGCACGATATCCTCAGTTCGGCCACACTCGGTGTCGATCTACATATCGGTCATCTCAACGTCCACGGCCGACGTCGCTTATGCGCCACGCTCGATCCCGCTGATCCGATGGGTCGTGACTGGTGCCTACTCGCCGTATCGCTGGGTCTCACGGATGCCCTTCCGCATCTCGATGTCGACGCGCCTAAACACCAGCGCCAGCGAAGCAAAACCGACCGCGCGCTCGAAGTATGGAGTCGCGACCCTCGATCGACGATACGTTCGTTCGTCGGAAAGCTTAAAGAACTCGGACGAAGTGACGCGGTTGACGCCGTGTTAACGTACGCGCCGCTGTTCCATATCTTCCAGGATGACAACAGCAACGTCGAAAAACCGCCACATCCGGTTGAACAACAGCAACTGGATATTGGAAAGCCTTCACTTCCTGTGAGACAGGAACCGGAAATGATAAAACCGGAACTTCCGCTTAAAACGGAAATTGGAAATGCTTCACTTCCGGTGGAACAGAAACCGGAAGTTGAAGAAAAACCGGAACTTCCAGTCGAACAGGAAATTGAAACCCCGGAACTTCCGGAAGAACAAGAAACAGAACCGGAAGTGGATGCGATGATCGAGGAAGAAGACGAGACGCCATCGCAAGAGGATTCCGATAGCGCCAATGTGTCTCGGTAGCAGTGAATTTAGGGGACATAGCTTTTAAAAGCGGTTTTCATATATTGGTGGTATTGATATTAGAAAAGTATCAAACGTTGTTTCGATTTCATTCCATTTTCCACAACATTCATGTTTTTAAGCACGAAGTAGTATAATTAATATCTTAATTTTACATATATTGAATAATACCGGTATACACCAAACATATCTAACAAGTCTTGAAAGAATGCCAAACTGTTATATCGATACCTTATATTGTAATGACAAGTGAACAATAACATTATCGCATTGGTCAGTAATCACAACTTTCATGTGTGCAATCACCTACCTATATAATTTAGCTAACTCATACCTGATTTTTCTATTTCTGTATTGAGATTTTATCTGTTATAACTGATCTTTTTTATATGCTTACCATGTTATTCATTGTTATTGCTTACAATGTAAGTTCAATATGAATAATGATCATTTGTAATGTGCTGTTCATCGATTAAAACAAGTATCATGAACACATTTCAGTGTCATAAACACTTTTCATAAACATTACACAGATATTGATGTACATATTAGTCATCGGGTGAAATTGCAAAATAAAAGCAATGTGATAGCGCGCGAGTGTTCATGGGATGTAGATCTATTCATTATATCACGGCGTTGGCCATAATCATTCAACAATTTGCAATCGATTTGTAAATTAATCTGTGTCATTAATCTTACTTGAATTTCTTTAACTGCTCTCGAAAGATATAGATTTTGATGTAAAGTGGCATGAGCATGAATTATGAAGAGATATCGAACAATAAAGTAATTGAACTCTAGGTCAAATGCAGCGGTGTGTATGTGAAACGAAATGATTGAGAAAAAGTGAAATTAAAAATGAAAGAAAAACAAACCAATCTTCTTTCGACTTAGATTAAATTGAGAATTGGCAATGTAAGGATTAATCAAACAACTGTCTTGCTTAAAACAATTAAATGATGTTTATGATTCAATTATGAGATTATTCGTGCCTTTTAATGTGATTTTGTTAATTCTTTTTCTACATGTTTAAGTCTTCTTATTCGGCAATAATCTGGCATTTATTGCACAAGTTCAATTGTAGCTGGCATAGTATGGATCTGTAGAATATTGGACAAAAGGTCTTAATGTAGAGTAGTTTTAGTAAAATTGAAGAGTTTACCACTAAATAATTGGATACATTTTGATGATCTTCTTATCATTACTCATTTTTCGATCTGAATGCAAAAAATCATATTTTTGTTTATTTCTTGTAAAACATGCTTGATGAATCATCTTCCAATGTACATTTATATATTAAACTCGTTCATCTAGACATTTTTCGACTTGACAAAGCAATTCAATTTAATTTTCCAAGCTTAGCTTCTGTTTAATAATGTGTCTAATCGGTCAGATAATTAGGTTGGTAGTTTAGTAGTTGCTACTTTGTAAATATTAGCATGTCTGGGCATACATAATAGCATATTCCTTGCGGTCTGATTGTCATACCATTTTGGGCTGGATTATGTAGGCATATTGATTAAGATATGTATTCATATTTTGTTAATGAGAGAGGGATTTGTGTTTATTTTGTATTCGATTGAGGTATTTAAGTCTATGTTTATGACTTTTTTCTACTTATACAATAAATAAAAAACAATATGGTCAATATGTTTGTTTGTATTTACAATTATTATTTTTATTTTCTAATACGTACTGTACGTATAAGCAAGTGACCATGTCACGTGAAACAGTATGTAGCACTCAGTAATTGCAAGATGCAAAATTCGATCCCCGCGGCAAGCACATTTTTGGTCATTGGCAATAAACCAGTATTAAATTCCGACAAAGTGTTACTCATATCCAATCAAATTATTCTACCCCTATCCACATCCCATGGCTCGCAATATCTCAGTTTTTCAATATCAAGTGAAGTTGAAATGTATCATCTCGGTGTCATCTTACTCTGTTACATCTGAAATACAAAAACAATCATCATTACTCGGTAACTTATGACGTAGAATGTTTTTTTCTTTTCGAAAGACTTGCAAAAATGTATGTTTACCGTCCATCCAGTAGCTATGTCCAATAAATGATCGAAATGACGTAGATTATGACCGAAATTGTCTTTTACAGTATTATTGTCAAGCTCCCTAATATTTCATGATATCAGACGAAGATAAATATTCAAACATAAGTATGGAATTTTAATTGGTGCTCTTGAAATAAAAGCCTTAATATAAGATTTATTTGGTTGAACTTTTGGTCTACATATACAAACCATAATCGGCAAACGCTGGATCCAGTTTTCGTCTTAAGTTGCTGATAGCTAGCGGCTGTGAAGCCACCATTTCTTGTATTAAATGTTTTCTCTTTGAAAGGTGAAGTTTGGGTTCAATTTGAACAATGTAAGTAGTCATCGCAACTTCGGTTCCATCTCTTATTATAGGCTCGATAATCCAGCCGCTTGGCAAATACTGACAACAGTTAAAAGTAAATTATTAGTCAATTCCAGTCTTCGCAAATGATGATTTACATCTAGCGATTTTCAAAGTATGTGGAGTAACAATGAAAAACAACGACAACGGATGCTTAAAGCTCTTGCTAGGATGTTTTTAAGTAATAATCGAGAGGGTACATTGGCATAAATATAAAACAATATTTATGGATTTTTACGGATCATTAAATCAAACCCATTACCTTTGCTACAATAATTTCGCTCGGTTGTTCCTTCGAGGGTATGTCCAAAGACACTAGGGCGATAACATACTTGTTCTGTTTTATTGTGGAATATTGCAAAAGTGTACTGATACGTTCTTCTTTTTCCGTTGTATTCCCCGTCGAATGATGCAGTTTAACTAAAAACAAGAAAGATTAAATATTTTATTGATATTGCTCTTTCCAAGAACCATCCCCATGTACGCAGTATCCGACATTCTCTATTAGCCTAGGTTTAGTTCATATTAGTTACGTCATTCCTTTGTATTCAGTGCACATTATTTTGATAATTGATTGTAAACTAAGTCGGATAAAGACACTCGGACACTTCATTAATTAAAACATTGTACAGGTTCATCGGTTGAACTGTAAAATATTTTGATTAATGGGCTGACCTTATTTTGTATCCTGTATACATTATTAAAAAAGACATACGTTTTATCATTTTGCAAATCTGTTATTTTCATATGTAATTATGTGCTTGTACTACTCGATAACGTTGTTATTGTATATTTCTGACTGTATTAAACATAGACAACTCCTCCAATTTGTTCAAGAAAGGTACATACTTATTTGCATATTTTCATCGATTTCATTCTGAAGTGAAATAGTCTGCAATCAGAGGAAAAAACAACAGGAGATTTGATTCAATTTATTACATGAAAACACCCTTCGTTTATCATATTTCACACCTCATAGGGATCATAATTTTTTTCGTTTACCCATGTTTTTGTAATATCTTCTTTTTATGTTTTATTTTTTCATAAACTTGAATAACAAATAGACAAAGTTGATATGATGAAAACAAATTGATATAAAGGCATAAGATGTGTCATAATGAAAACTCACCTTGAGCATCGGGACAAATTTCACCCAGTTGCGGCTACTTTTCAAAACTTCGAAAAGAGCATGGGGCGGAACTTGAATCAATGCCTTTCCGAGGTAGCTGCATAAGGGATAAATTCAGTTAAATTATAATTATTGAAAACAAAAATAGACGTATAAATGGTTCTGGGATATGGCATAAAGTTTAATCTATTACAGAATAACTTTACATCATGATATTGATCGACAATCAAACTGGATCAATTAAATCAGATTATATTAGTTTAATTTTCAATCATTGTTTTAAATTCATGATTCAAAATCAATATATCCTTTTCTAAAGCCAGACCTCTGTATGCTGTCAGAGTCATCCTGTATCCTTTTTAGAGTCACTACTTCATTTTGCAAGCCCATATATCTGCAAAATAAATGACAATATAATAATATTTTCAAAAAATGTTATTGTCGCTGCAGCGAAGTAAATCAAGAGTCCAGTTATGTTATTACGTACCCTTGCTCAATTTTAATATTTGATTAAGAAATAATGGAATAATGTTGGACTTACACCCAACCATCTGCTTTGAGCGATTGATCATCCTCGGGGTCATTGATATCAACCCGCAAGGAATTCGATTTCTACAAATCAAGACAAATAACTTAAGTTCTGAAAAAAAATACCATAAGAAGCTTGTATTGCTTTGGGGCATCGGCGGAGCAAAAACAATGCGAGACCTTTTTAAAAAAAAATCAAGAAAGACTATTTCTCATAGAAAGAAAAATGTTTGAACATACCGCGTCGTCTCGTTGCTATGCATAATCGAGAAAGACTTACATGACGTAGAATTTCCAAAACTGCTGCCTCCCCAATTGCTTTATAGTCGATAGGCAGGATGTTAATTTCTGAAGAAAAACATATATTTTACATAAATCTCTATTCAAGTGACAATTTAACACTTTAATTACTCTTATTTCACGGTGAGAAGTTTGGCCAACTTGGAGGAATATATTGCATTGCGATAAAATAATCTTGAAGATCCGCAAATAAAATGAATAGCTTCTATCGAATAATGTTCATAAGCATCTAATTCACAAAGTTTAATGCCGTTTTTGCAATAGAAAGTCTAAACGAGAAAATACTCACTTACCATCATCTAACGCAATGTCAAGTGACAACGACGTCCTTCCATCTCTTTCACCGTCCATTCCACAACTCTCAAACTCTGAACCTTGATTTTGAGGCAGCTGTGAATTGATCTCCATTGATTTCCTAAAATGTAAATTTAAGAGCGATACAAGGATATGGTTTCAGACTTTGAGCAATTTGTTATCGCTAGTAGCGTTGATTTACGGTGTGTTTTGTGTGTGTGTGTGTGTGTGTAAGTCATCTCATACCACGTCGCCGAATGCATATAATCCATATATCTATTTTATCTAAGCATTTGTTTAAGTTAAAAATGAAGCAATGGAATATAAATATGTATAGCTATACCATATTCGCTAGAGTTAAGGCCCTTTTGAGTTAATGCCCCTCCCTTCCTTTTGAAATTTCCCTTAACGCCGAATTTCATAAAACAAAATAAATGGAAAATCAGATATGTTCTATCAAAGGTGGCTCTGTTTCATATTATTCAAATGATTTTGTATTTCCATTTGATTTGAAGTCTATAACAACAATAAGATCCATGGCCAGCATGAAAATACTTGGGGAGGGGGAGGGTGTATAAACTGGAATGTATATTAGCGCCCCT
>LQRL01131772.1:4387-15240 GCA_001703475.1 Hydroides elegans | reverse complement strand
CCCCCCCCCCCCCCCCCCCACCCTATTCCCCCAACCCCCTAAATGCTATTTATCAAGATGGAATCAGGCCAGGGGTGCAGCTTTGTCAGATGTGTAGTTGTTTTTGCAAAGTTGTTGTCAAATGGAAGATTTGCTGTTGTTTATTTAAGCCACTGTATCTTATAATAGCCGAATGGCATCACTAATGAATTCAATAATAACTATAGAGCAGGCTAAACAAGCAGATATTAACGATGTAAACGTGAAGAAAACAAATTATAGTTAATTTGAATTATAAATTATGTTTCCCTCGATTTCGCATCGAGGGTGTCGGGCCTCAGGGCCTGGCCACATTAGAAGTTTTTACTTGCTTCCTAACACAGCTGTCTTCTAATGTATTTCTTATGGGAAACTAAAAAAGCGTGTTAAAGCTACCTAACAGCTCGTTGTTTTTTGTTTCCCATAAGGAATACATTGGAAGACAGCTTTGTTAGGAAATAAAAGCAAGTAAAAGCTTCCAATGTGGCCAGGCCCTTATAGTTCAATTTCATATTTCAATATTTTCAATTTTATTTTAAAGTTTTTGCATGATTGTTGCAAAGACCATTAATATACATGTATATTAAATTTTGGCATATTTAGTTTTTTGTCTCAATTGTGGGGCGATCCCAACAAATCGAGGGTTCGGGCTCATTAAAATTCTTCATTTTTAGATGTTTTCACATTTATTTTAAACTTTTTACCTGAATCATTGACATATTTGCCTAATTCATTTATATATTTTATTTGGGCCCATTTGGCCTGTTTAGTTCAGCGAATAGCTTCCGTCAACACTGTTGACAGCAGTCCACAATCATATGTTATGGCATCCAGGACACAACATTATAAGTGCACCAGAAAGAGATGCAATGCATTCAACGAAAGGCCTGGTCATAATTAGTACATGTAGTTCGAAAGAAAAAGGCATAAATATTTAGTCTAATTCTATATTGAACTCGTTTTTTTTCCCCGTTTCTATTCTTTTTTCCTCAACGAAATGACAATGCTTGTCCCTGACGAAAAAGCATACAACGATTTCATCATCATGCCTTCATTATTCCTTTTTATTATACATTGGCCTAGCTGTATAGAGTATAATCGCGAGGGGA
Source organism: Hydroides elegans (assembly GCA_001703475.1). Lineage (NCBI taxonomy): Eukaryota > Metazoa > Annelida > Polychaeta > Sabellida > Serpulidae > Hydroides > Hydroides elegans. The sequence continues at coordinate 14,113 of LQRL01131772.1, read as the reverse complement.
AAGTGTTATGTCATGGTCATTGTGTTGGGTTATGTTAATCCGTTTTTAGACCCGATGGTCAATAGCCACTTAATTATGATGAGAAAAGACCCTTTTCACACAAAATAACCTAGATCTCGAGGTTTATGGAAGTTTACATAGCCGATAAAATGATGACATTGACAACAATGACAAAGAGACCATAAAAAATGGGAAATTAGTGCCAAAGCTTATTAACAGGGCTCATTGCCAAATCGATATATGCATTTTATCGGTTTTTGGTATATTATGGTGAGGCCGGGCTCACCTGCGATCTCTGCGAGATTTGAAGAAATATAGCAAAATATTAATCCCAAGTTATATTGAATAGATTATATTTTCTTTTAAAATGTCGCAGCGATCGCAGATGGACCTTGCCGCACTATTATAGCGAGTGCCAAAGTGATTTTATATATAAGTGCGACTCATAATAAATGGAAACAAAACTAACGAAATTAATCGTATATTTTTTTTTACGAATATAGAATATATATTTGAACTAAACTGTCATAAACCTACAAAGTCAATTATGGACTTGCGGTGCATACACTGACGCAATAAAACGCGATCGATCAAAATAAGTAATACCTTTTGTTATTTATACGATTTGCACGGAGCCCCTTTCTGAAGGCCAAGATGCAATGTTTTTTTTACAGGATTTCTCTGTACAATGGAATTCTAGGGAAAAATACAAATATTCTTTTGCCGATCTTTTGCACTCAACCGACACCACAAAAGGCGCTATAAAGGCCCTTTTTTTGCACTAAGGGATTTAAGGGGCTAGATAATACCCTTTGGACATTTCTGTACTTATTCTCCAAAAATGAAATATTTATTTAACGTTCATTGTAGAACTTATTTCAAAAGCAATTAACACCATGTAAAACAGGTACCGTTAAATAATTGACAAAACACATCTCAAAGCTATGGAACATTTTCAGTATCTGGTATGTCAAATTATTAATTTTTGATGATCAAATAGCTTTACAATTCTGTTCCTAAGGTAAAGAACCTCAACAGTCAATTACATTTGAACCGATCCTTCAGCAATCAAATTAAAGTGCACTTTTTTTGCTGTAACTATTTTTTTTTAGAAGAAACCAGTGCAAAAATGTGCTAATTCATTAATTTCATTTTTTTCATTTAGGAGCGCTGTAACACCGCGTTTTTTTTTTCACATCAAATTTAAAAACGGTGCCTTATAAAGGCTTACTTAGAATATGAAATATGCTTTTCAACCTAGTTCAAAACTTAATTTGTTTCATTTTTTTAAATTAAAAGTTTAATCTATGGCTCGGAACCCTATATTTATCGTACACATTTAGCCAAGACCTAAAAACTAATCTCTTATAATACAACCACGGTCATGAAAATCCCCCAAGTCATGTAAATTCAAGATGACGTGGAGAATTTCACGCAACAGCCGCGGAAGCGATTTGTTTTCGATTTTTCTTTTTTTTTAAGTACATGCTATGATAAAAGTATAAACATCGCCTGATCATTAGTTTAAGAACATGACACACGTACTATATGTGTCTCAATGGCAGACTCATTATCACATTTATAACCATCAAAACTTAATCTAGATTTTAACATTATCTACAAGTACAAGGTTAACATATCGTACTTGTGAACTAAAACACAATGTATTTGAGATTACAGTTATTCTTGATAATGTTCGACATATTTTATCAATGGTTTGAGTCAATCACTTGTAAACCTGTAAATTTTGAATAAAAACTTGAATATTTAATTTTGTTTCCATATAGCGTATATATATTTTTTACGGCTGTCTACTTATAGATCTAATAGCCAAAAAGCATTTCCTATGTTTTCCCCAACATTTCATGCCGGTGGAATCGAAACACCCTGGAAAAATCTAGATCCTAAATATTTCGTTTGATATTGCCGTTTTTTTCTGCAGGCATGACATTCGGGAAGTGACGATGAAGTAATGTGATAATAAATAATCTGCTACGTACATTTATACATATATTATTTTGCCAGCATATCGAAGCCCACGTTTGAGATGCCACGGATACAAAATTGATTACCTTTAAAACAATAAATGTCCAATATCAACTGCGTTAATCTATTATCTACTCGCACTTTTAACCTGCTCAAAGCAGAATCACGTTAACAAAATAATGCAAAATAAACAAAATGATGAAAATAAATGCATAGCATTTTCTTGAAATTCTGCTCAAAATGTTGAAGAACGGGGTAAACATGCAATGTAGAGCATCAAACCCGATATGCGGTAAACAGTCTACCGGTAACCGACTTTCTCTAATATTAGGACACGGGCTCTCAAAATAACATGTTTATGTACTGGTATCATTAAATAATATTTTTAATTTTAAGTGTTTTGTCATTAGAAATGCGCTTTGCTGATATAGACGGAATCAAATATATAATTCAAAATGCATATTTAACATACAATAAAATATAATGAAAACAATAAAAATCGGGTGTTCGTGTAAAATACTAAGGGCCCAGGGCTACCCCATTTTCCTCTTTGTTTTTCATAAACTTTGCTTTGCTTTATTTTGCAGAGTATTCATTTTTTAAACGTATGGTTAAGTTCCAAGGTCTTTCTTTATACAAAATGTTTATATCGGTTAATCTCTGTTGAAAGATCAAACTCAGAGCGGAGGAAAACATGTTTATTTCTATATCAATACACACAGTGCACGCAAAATAAGACACATGAAAAATAGGTTAAACTGTTTTTGAAATCTGTTTATTACATGTATGTTGTTTGCCCCTACAACTTGAGGTGTTTAATTTAGATACACGTTTAATTTGGATGTAATAAGCTTATTTTTAGAAATATAAAACTTGTTATCGTATTTCAACGCAATCTGCAGAATAAATGGGTTTTATCATAGCGCCAAAATAAAACTAATTTGCAACATTTTAAAATCAGAATATTTATTTAAATAATTGAAGTAAACTCATGCATATTACCGGGGGTGCAAAATAATAATAGCTCGTACTTTATATCGTATCATCTTGAACCAGGAATACCACTTTTGATTTGGACATTCGTGCACTTTTACTAAAATTCAAAATGGAGCAAGAAAAAAAATATATAGTTCAAAACTTTACATTTTGTGTCGATAACCTGTCAAAAGTGATTGGCATATCACGAAATTGAATATATTGTTATTGTCGCATGGCAAAGGCTCTTATATTATCAAGTTACAGCTTCAAGATGATAGACTGAAGAGGGAAATATAAAATAATAGACGCATACAATACACGTTATATACATGTATAGATTTTTATGTCACAGCTATTTGCATATATGACAGGGTTCGAAAATATATATGGCGACGGAAGGAATCGGTTTTAACAACCAAAGACTCACAACTGTTTGAAACCATTCATTTGGCATATATTACACGTAATTTTACGCGAGTAAGATACATTTTATTAGTTTCTATATATAATATATATTTCAATCTATCGATTGTAACCGCCCTTTCATAGCCTACTCCGACTCGATCGATGCGCAGAACATAAAGCCAAATAAAAATCGCTTTGTACATTGCTCTATGTTTCGTTTGAACTTTGCAGGGATCACATATGAACCAAAACTTACTATAAAGACGCGGGCAGGCACTTGTGGAATCTTCTGCGATCGCCCCATAATTCCAAGAAATTACAAACAAAAATCTGGCGATATTTGATTTCAAGGCGATCGCAGAAAATTCGCATCTTTGAACGCTGCTTGTGCGTCTTTTGCGAACTTGTAAGGAAATATAGTCGTTTGATATTGCTAGCGATTTGTATATTGCTTTATTGTCTTTCGATTCCTCGGCGATCGCAGAAAACTCTGTCATTAGAGTTTTGCCACATCATTTAGCCAATTCTTTGAACACTGCTGCTGCTGCAGCTTTTGTTGTACATTGCATGTGAAGAAGTGGGATTGAAATCTATCGGTTCTTGTCACAATTCGTATCAATTGTTGACAGGTGTATGTAAAACAAGACCGGATTGAAGTGTTTCGATGATTGTTATAAAATAAATAAATTTAATAGTGCCTGATATAATGCAAAAAAGTAAAATATAGAAAAAGAAATGAAATAGTAAAATTATTGCTCGCAAAAAAATGAAAATTTGTACAAATTGTTTTAAAGCTAAAATGGGTATTTTTTCTCTATAGTAATAGATATACTGATGACACATTGTCATATCTGAACATAATGTTTATGATATATACTGGTATCTTAATCAGTATCCGAGTAATTTTCCATAGTCCAATCCATGAAAATTAACTACACCCAACAAAGCGGTCAGAGGCGAGCACCTTTGAGACGTTTCTTTTTTACAAAGACAGACAGACTTATAAAAATTATACAGACATCATTTATATTATTTTTTTTCATATAAGACGACTGTTACAGAGAAAAAAAAAAAAGAATGAGAGAAAAAAGAAAGAAAGAAAGAAAAAGGTTATGAAGTCTTTCCAACTGAGTTGCTTATTTAAATTGTTATATATGGGTCTTTGAAACGTAAGTGGCATTGTTCAGTGTTTGTTATTTCACTTTTAAGATTTCGAACAGACAACATAAAACATGTCTAGGCTTGAAATAAAAACATCTAAAGATTTATTCAAACATACAGGTTTTTTAATATATTGCTTTTATTTTAATACTTTTATTCAATCAAACAAAATACATGATTCTGTGACGATGACCTGTACAAAAAATACACCACTGATTATGCATAGATTCTATTGAACAATTAAGTAAAATTGGTGTCTTTTAAGAGATCAAGTTTTTTTTCAAAGAAAAAATATAAATCAAATCATATCACATTTTTATATACGCGTATGAACTATAGCGAAAGTGTACTTTTGCAAATTTGTTAAGATTAATTTGACATAGTCTATTCCAGAATATATTGTGTAAGCCCTAACGCCCTACACACACAAACAGAAAGAATACATTACAATTGTTTTATCTGAAAATATCAGACCATCGTCGAATCGAAGATTCTTCTAACATTTTTAGCAACAATATTAAGGAATAAATATTTTAAATTCGCAAAAATAAGCACATATTGTTTAAAATGCATTTGAATTTGAAAGGTTGAAGCAGTGTTTATGACTCAATAGATTTGTTCTGATTTAAGCAAACTTAACAAGAAACAAACTTTAAGAAAACTGATTATTAGCCTTGCAAAGGAAAAAGGGCAACGCTTTGAAAGCTAAACCAATACACTGCATACACACAGTCTTACAAATAAACTTGGATGAAATAAGCATATACATGTAATACAATATCACATTTTGAAAAAAAAACTTAACAATTCATATTCATTCATTAACAAATCGCATGTTCGTCTTACATAATATTGTTTTCCCACAGTCTATTCCAGAATTTTTCTACCTAATACATATGACATTGTTGAGACATGTCTTACATCACGAATAAAAATTATGCAATTTTGGTTATAACTTCCTGAAAGATAAGTCTGAGTAAAAATCAGACGCTGTTTTTGTCACAACCGGAATTTTCAGTACAATTTAGATTTGCAAAAAAAAAAACCTTATCAAAATAGTTGAAATACAGTGTACATAATTTTAATCTAAACAGGAAGAATGAATGTATTGTGACAAATACGGACAATCCTAGAAAGCCATTTTTGGTCATAATTTTCATGAAATACAAATTACTTTCGGCTTTCACATTTCCGTGAAGTTGTGGTTTTTACATGCGGATTTGCATAGTTTTGTACACATACCGTGGGTGTACACAATGTCCAAAAATAGATTTACCGGTATATATGACTCTATCAATGTCTATATGATATACGTATGACCAAAGGTCACGTTACATATATTCCGAGAAGCATCCGATCAGCTCATTTGCATAAAAGGTGATGTCATGAATATTGTCATGAATATTGTCATGAATATTGTCATGAATATTCATGGCAATATCGGCCGAGAACCATATTCTGCATAAACGGGTTGACCTGTAAGGGCGAGAGAAAAAAGGAGAAATTAGACGTGAATCACCACAAAATCTGTAATTATTGGTTACAAACAAGGCTATATGTAAAAATAACAAGGGTTTATTGCAAATGCATTTCATGGGGTTTGAGATAATTAGCTATGACCAAAACGTCACACTTCACTTCTTTTTCTGTTAAGAGAAAAACAAAGGGAAAACTGTTTTAAAATGATTGTTGAAATTCCCGTATTTTTTTAGCGAAAATTAAGGAACCATGGAGCTAAACTAACGTAGCCATACATAACAATGCTAAAATGAGTTGACACAATTTTGCAAGGAATCCCAACCTGATAATTATATCATTGGCTAACCACAAGACGGATGACAACAACATTTACAATGGACAATGCATTAAAATATACACACATAATACCAAATGAAAAATATATCCCCGTATATAATAATAACTTTTTACATATAACATGTTCTAGCTTGCCCGTTTTGTGCAACCGTAGCGAAAAAAGAAAAAAATAAGAAGAAAAAATGGGAAATGGCATACATTATATTAACAGGCTGACGTCAATGATAACTATTATCATTCGATATGTTTTCCACGCGATTTCACAATAACAGTCGAGTTTAAATTTAAAGGTTTAGAATTACCAGGTGGAGTGAAGCGGCGAAAAAATACATAGGCCCCTGTTTATAATGGCAATCCACATATACATTTCGATCATGTTTTCTCTTTGGCGTCAGGCCACACAATGTAACGTGTATGCATTTTGTTGTTAAATATTGGAATCCTCATACACGAGCGTATTTTCAGCGAAAAAAAAAACATTCGATTACATTCGATCCATTGTTTCCTACGCGCTAGGCCATAAAAAAATTGGCGATGTTCTTAATCTCAGATAGTGTTTTCGAAAAAAAAAGCACGAATACTAATATGTATATATGCCAGAAAACGCCTGCTTTTTTTTAACCAATCTTCCTTCTACAGCTCGACCCTTACCTATTTTTCCCTTCGTTCGCTGATCAACTGGGTTATCTTGCGATAACAAGCATGATATATTTACACCTTTGTTGTTCTGTTCAACGAGTGCTAAACCCGAGGAGAACTTGTTTGTTAGCCGAAAATCGGTTCATTTGACGTGCACACGAAATGATATACGGAATGGTATACATTTTGCTTTGTACGTGATAAACTTGGAAACTTAACAAGATGTCACCGCGAACTTGAGGCTAAATTGAGGCAATAGTATTTATACAAAATATTATTTGTTTGGCTTAGGTAATAATATTTTTGTGGGGTATTAATAACTTAACACGATTTACTTCTTTTCACAAATAAACAAATTAAATATTGAAGAAAAAAAATCCTCGAGTTATATTGTATATTGTATAATGTTTTTTCGTTTATGCACTTTGTTTTATTTCATAAATAACATGTATGCCCCTTCAAAATAGATAACTCATTAAGTCATGTACAATAATAAATTGATATTATTGCAAGTCATATTAGTGAAATCACGTTAAAACATGAATAAATTGTAGATCAATTAGAAACAAATATTTTGATACCGACTCTTGTTTTCATTCAATGATAAGTTGTTGGTTCGCTTTCAAAACAAAGACAAAATGTTCGAATGGCATGCTACAGCAAAAACAAAATAGCACTAGGCACGTATAACCGAAATCGAGTTTGAAGATTTTAAAAGAAATATTTTTGAAAATCAAACACGTTCAAAAATAGCTTTGTATACAACAACAAACAAAAATGGAATGTGATTTAAAGTCGCCCGAACTGTCATCACATTCTAGACTAATTGGTGCCGTTTGTTGACAAATCTTTGTCTTCATAACGTTTAGATTTATAGTTCTAATGAATTTTCATAAACCATGAACTGTGATTTTAATTCGCAGAACCATCTTGCTCTCAAGTTTTAGCCCAAAGTTCTAGCCATGGAGACGACAACCTCTTGAGCTTTGAGTAGCGAACCACATATGATCATACGATTTCTCCAGAGAAGCATCTTGATAACAACACGTCTAGATCAGCGAATAAAAGATGGACTTCTGGCAGCGTGAGAAACCAAAACAATCCCTAGTCATTTATATCACAGAAGGCATAAAGACGGAACGCAAAACCCAAAACACACATGAATAACGAATAACTCATAACACGACGTTTTCCGGCTCCGCGAAAAAAAAAAAGAATGGTGCTCGGTTTTTGGATGACATACTTTCTGACAAAAGACAGCATGACGTCAGAAAAACGATTTTTTTTTTTTAAACAAACTTTCAAATCTAAAACGAAATGACAACGTCCTTTCGATTCGGCCTGTTCTTATTGCGCTTAACCCGCGTACAGTGTCAGATCGGCAAACAATTATCCAACAACAAAACTTGGAACCAGTCTGTGACATACGTCCCACGCAAGCTCACACATGGAACCATGTGCCTACACATACCGCCCAGGCCACATTGGAAGCAACGTGAACATGGTGATGGGTCGAGTTTCATACTTAGTGATTTGACATGTTTCTATCCATCAATAAATTTGATTTCTTTAATGGAATCAGGTTGATTAAATACGTTTTGATATCGTTGTTTCTAAAACGTAAGACATGTAAGACTGCGTTAAGTCCAATTCGGATGTTATCTGTTGTTCGATAATATACAGCAACATCAATTTGCAAACAACATGTATACAAAATTAGGGGAAAGCTAGGTTGACAAAGGGAAATATAAAAGTAGATTTGACTATTTGTTTGTGTTTTTATAATAAACGATTAAATTAAATTAAATTAAGTCAAGATATAACTTTTGTATAATCGAACGCCTAATTATGTAAATAGTATTCAGATGTTAAAAGTTATAAAAATACAATAATCATATACTGTATGCATATAATCCGTATAATTCTATTGCTATTTTTAACCATAAAGAATGAGTCATTCGATTTTGGCTTATCATCATTGATTGAGCATCACCAGATGCTACTCTATATAATCTCGCCAAAATGATGATACTTTTTGACGTCAACACTAACATTTTATTTTTTCACATATGACGTACACAAAGTATATAGAGAGGGCTTCTTGCCAGAATCGATCATTATCTTGAGATATAAAGTGATCTGTTATCATAAGATTAGCAGATTTGTATCGAGTCATCATAGGTAGGTGATATTATCAATTGTAATGGCCTGACAGTGAAAGTAGTTTTTTATATTTATTTCTAGACTTAATTTTTACTGAATAACCATCCGTTTTGAAAGCTGTAATTTGAAAGATTTTTCTTTTTTTTTTTTTGTCTGAAAAATCTAAAATTATGTTTATTTTCACGGAAAGACATGAGCAACGGTACTTCTTACGTATTCATGGCCGTAGGAGCCGGTGCGGCTGGTGCGGCCGCGGCCGCGGCCGCACCAGATTAAAACCCTGGTGCGACATAGTATCATTTTGCCGCACCAGTTTTTTATCCAGAAAAGTTACTGAACCATTTTTTTTTATTTATATTTTTTCCTGATCCACCTTACCACTAAATGAAATTTCTGGCTACGCATATGAAAAAAAAAAATCCTGTGGAATTAAATACAGGCCGCTTCTTCTCAAGGACGATCCGTGTATGAGTGGCATCACAACACAATTTATGGCAGTCATGTGTAAGCTGCCTTTTTCTCCTATCCAAAATTATTTTATTAGGATAAGGGGACGTTTTGCGCACGTTTGGAGAAAAA
>LQRL01131771.1:12549-24982 GCA_001703475.1 Hydroides elegans | reverse complement strand
AAACGTGCGAACAATGTATAATTATTTGTTATTGGTTAAGTTCAGGCCCTAGGTCAGTAACGTTTATTGGTCGGGCCAGTAACGTTATGAAGTTACTGGAGCGGCGGATCAGTATTAAATCTGGAAATTGTGTATACTATTACTTTTTTTTTATCGAATCCTCAAACGTATCAGGAAAATGCTCACTCGCGCCTCTGGCGCTCGCATCTTCACTCATCCAGGTTTTGTAAACATTTACGTGTTGATTATTATAAGAAGTATAGGTTATGGTTCATTTTTCACGATGGTCTACTCAACTTGTTCATTTATAATTCTTTATAAGAATTTGATCATATGAGTTTGACGTTTTTTTGAATGCGCTATGATATAAGGGTAGCATCTAGAGCAATCGTTACCTGCATACGCGACCGTTGTCTTGTCTGTACGAACGGTTTTAAGTATAACAATAATTATATTTGAAATTTGAATCCTAAATTAATTTCGCTCGCGCCTTCGGCGCTCGCGGCTTACTTTTCAATATTCATCATTTTCGCTCGTGACCTTTCAAGGATAGCTCCACAAATGCTTACGATAAAATTTATGGTTATGCAATACTCCATATTCGAAATCGGGCAAGTAAGATGTCGGCCGGGTTAAACAATATTCAAGGGTTACTGATCCGGAGCGCCAGTGTGAAATTTGACTCATAAACGAACATTTGTTAGATTAAGAAAATATAGTGATTTTATGCACAATATTTCCGCCCGACAACTTTTTGGTCGGGCCGACAGAAATTTGGGTGATTTGGTGATCTCTGCCATGCTTAAAAATGTCTAGACATCTACTTTGTAGCACCACGAGCCTTCTTTTGCAGTAACTTACATAACTGTTATGCAAGATACTGCAAAAGTTATTAGCAAATGATTTTTCTTCAGCAATCTACATGTACACCCCCTCCCCCTACTTACCCTCGCAGTCATTCGGATATTCCGTCCACTCTCCATTAGCCTGGCACGTCACGTTGTTCTCAAAGATCTTGACTTCTCGCGTACTCTCGGGAAACTGGTACCCATCATCACATGTGTAAGTGACAATGTTGTTGTAGAAGGTGTCGTTGCTGTTTCGCGAGGCGTTCACGACGGATTCGAGGTCGGGGCAGTGGATGACTAAATGAGGGGAGAAATAGATCAGACGAACGACAAAATAAACAGGAAATACTTTAAAAAATGTTGAGAAAAAAAAGTATTTTGCAAGATGCAGTTCGTGGATCACTGGTTTGTGGCGAAATAAGATAAGGACAATAACTAACCTAACAAAGAACAAAGATGTCTGAAAAAAAATAGTTTTATGTTCGTCAGTCTAGAGGATATGGACTTAAAGATATTTATTGGAGGCAGCTCGTGTTGATAATCCTGCATCTATATTTTATCGGTATTCATCGTTATTAGAGGCTACATTTCATTACTGCGAGTGCAAAGATACAATATCAAATATACTCACTTTGACATTGGTCCAGCACCGCCGGTTCCCACTGCTGCGTCTCGTTGCATCTGCGCGTGCGTGTCGTCATGGATTCATCCGCGTACTTGTAGCCCACGTTGCATTCATACGTCACTTCCGTTCCGAAGGCATTGTCGTCTGTGTCCGTGCTCTGGTTGGGTTCGGCGGGAACGTCGTCGCAGTAGGTGACTGGGGGAAATGACAAAGACGGGGATATACACGTAGGCAATATATACGTGTATATAAATTAAAAAAAATGTTTATCTGGGTCAATGATTTTGTTTGGTTAGTTGTGGCAGCAGGTTACTGAAAATTCCCACATTTGGTTTCCCCTCGTCTACTTCCCTCAGAGTTTCGCCTACCCCCCTCGTAATATTACCCCAGCATCTAAAATGCCAATACTCACTCTCACATTCCCCGATGTCCGTGTTGCTCCAGCTGAATCCCGGAGAAAACCCCAATGAAGAAAACCCCAATCGGAGAAAATCCCAACATTTTTGCACACTTGGAGAAAACCCCAACATCGTTTACTCTAAATCGGAGAAAACCCCAACATTTAAAAAATCTAATGTTTTATTTCATAAATAACTTGTATTGCTTTGAAATCGTTAAATTTGAGTTTATTCAAAAAGCAATAAATAAACAGCACACATACAACATTTCAGATTTGGGATGGTTTTATTTTTAATTGCAATTAAGGTAGCCATGCACAGAGTTCAAAGTGAATTCAATCAACGGTTCAAAGTCAAATAGAAGTGAAGCGATCGTTATTAAGATTGCAATTGAATGGAGAGGTTATGTACGGGTATTCACTTTCATGTTTTGGAATACGACACAGTCAGAACGAAATTGCAATTAAGTGGAGGGGTGCGATATGTGAGTTCCCATTGATGTTTTATGAGGGATGACTGATGTGGTTTCAGTGGCCTTTATTGTACCATAATCGATGTTTTCCGTCAACGCCGTGTTTTAAAGTATTATCACTCAAATTATTAAATGAACAGTTTTCATTCGCATATATATTTGAAAATTTATATTTAGAATATATCATAATTTGAAAAATTAAGCATCTTCATAATATTGGTGTTTTCTCCGAACGGGTTTTTTTCCTATTGGGATTTTCTCCGATTGGGCTTTTCTCCATTGGGGTTTTCTCCATTAGGCTTTTCTCCATTGGGGTTTTCTCCGTCCACCGCTCCAGCTTCCTATACGCAAGCACGCGGTTTAAAGGATTGTTAGAAGACTTGTTCGAAATTAGCAGCTTTTGTTTGCATATTTTTTTTTTGTTTCATAATGCGTCGAACCTGATTTAACTCTACTCCAGGAATGAAAAAGCTAATACTCACTGTCACATTCCCCGATTGCGCTGCTGCTCCATCTTCCTGTTCGCTCGCACGTGATCTGCACGTTTTGATCCCACTCGTAACCCGGTTCACACGTGTACAGCACCACGGTGTCCCACTCAGTGTCCGTTGTGTTGGGAACTGTGTGGATACCGGCTGGGACTTGGTTGCATCGCTCCTCTGAATAAGATTGGCAAAAACAGTAAGATATCGACCTTTAATTTATTTCGCCGAGAGAGCGCGCATTAAAAATTTTTGTGGGTGATAAAATGTTCAAAAAGAAATGTCTTATGATATACACCGATAAACTTATAAAATGTTCAAAAAGAAATGTCTTATGAGATACACCGTTAAACTGATAAAATGTTCAAAAAGAAATGCTTTATGCGATACACCGATAAACTGATAAAATGTTCAAAAAGAAATGTCTTATGAGATACACCGATTAACTGATAAAATGTTAAAATGAAATGTCTTATGAGATACACCGATAAACTGATCAAATGTTCAAAAAGAAATGTCTGAGTCGATGTGAAAAATGCGAGCTTATCATAAACGTTTTTTTTTCATGCAAAACCTGCCAAACCTCTGTGAACAAAAAAAACGAAATGATACGTGACTTACGCCTGCAAGACACATCATCATAGGTCCACATGCCATCCTCCTCACACTGCATTCTACGCGTGACTTCTCCGTCCACGAATTTGTGCCCATCGTTACACGTATACCCGATCGAGTCGCCGTACTCGTATTCGGCGGTGTCGTCGTAGACCGGAACTCGTGTGCCGTTTTCGGAATCGGGCGCCAACGGACATTCAATGGCTGTTTGGGAAGATAAAATTGATTTGATATGTTGTTGGCATTGCGGTTAAAATGTTGTGTTTTCTCAAATTGATAATGATTTTAAAACGGGATTTGATCTTCGGATATATATAAGACGAGAGTATCGTTTGAAATGTGAAGATTTTATTTTAATAACTAGAAGGTCAGCGACCGTGGATCCCCCGTGGACTTCAACAATGCTATAATGCAGGATGGTCAGTGAAGGGAAACTGTGTCTTTTTCACAACGTCTTTCTCACAACGTCTTTTTCACAACGTCTTTTTCACAGCGTATTTTTCATAGCATCTTTCATAGTTTCTCACACCGTCTTTCTTAAAACGATTTTCTTACAATGTCTTTCTCACAACGTCTGCCTCAACACGTTTTTATCACAACGTCTTTCTCACAACGTCTTTTTCACAGCCTCTCACTCATAAAATCTTTCTCGCAACGCCTTTCTCATAACGTCATTCTCACAACGTCTTTCTCGCAACGTCTTTCTTACAGCGTTTCTCTAAAAGCGTCTTTCAGAGCTTCTCACAACGTCTTTCATAAAACGAGTTTCTTACAGCGTCTTTCTCACAACGTCTTTCCCACAACGTCTACGTCACATCGTTTTTACCACAACGTATTTCTAAAAACGTCTTTCTCACAACGTCTTTCTTAAAGTTGATTTTCTCACAACGAATTTCTCACAACATCTTTCTCACAACGTCTTTCTTATAATGTCTATCTCACAACGTCTTTCTCACAACGTCTTTCTTACAACGTCTTTCTAAAAAAATAATTTCTCAACGTATTTTCTACAACGTCTATCTCACAACATTTTTCTCACAACGTCTTTCGCACGACGTTGTCATAACATTTCTTTGAAATGTGACGCCATTTCGAGAATTTGCGGTTAATCTATATGAAACCTTGAGCAGGCACAGCTTTAATATACCAAGTTAATGTATATAAAATATGAGCACCAGCTTGATTCCTTCAATATGGGATGCCATTTCGACATTTGTGGTTGATCGACATGAACCTTTTCCGAGGTACAACTTCAATATGTGGTTTTTAGAACTCAAGCTTAATGTATTTACAGCTTGTTCCATCATTGAAGACAATTTGCAATTCGTGGAAAAAGACGATTGATGGATCGACATGAAACTATGTTGAAGCTGAAATTTCACTTGACAGCTAGCAAAGAAAGGGCATATATTGGCTGTCTTCCTCATACATACATACATGTACTTCAATGATAATATCTTATATTATCACCCACATTTCCCCCACTGAATATGAAATGTTTGCCATTTTTAAAGTGCGACAATTTTAAACCGATAGAGATGAAACTTTGACGAGGCGCGACTTCAGACCTCGGTTTATACGAGTATAAAATTTGAAAGCTCTGGCTCAATCGCTTCATACCAAACTGGCATGCACAAAGTACTTGGCATATGAAACAAAGTTTAAAATATACAATTTTTAAAGTGCTCTAGAATTGACAATTTTTAACCTATCGAGATGACACAGTGCCTTTATGATTCAATATTTACATGAATATATTCTTCATGTACATACAAGGTGTTGCCTTACATTAAGAACAAGCATGTTTATGTCGTGATTCCTTTATTTGAAAAATGTAAATCTCATTTTTAACTAAAGACCTATCAATAAAAGTATCGATAAACCTACCATGACAATCAGGCACCGTACTGACATCCCACAGTCCTGTCTCCAAGCACTCTAGGGTCATTACTTGTGAGTTGCTAGCGGTAACGGGCGGGCTGCCATAGTAATGCCCAGGGTCACAATTCATGTTGACAATGGTCCCGAATAGGGTGTCGTTCGTATCGGGGCGGTTGTTGGCACCGGGAACAATCGTGGGGCAAAGGATTGCTGTAAGAATTAAAATGTGTAAAACTGATATTATGTATGGCTATATGATTGATAAAGATATCGTGATACCACGACGTTATATACACGTAAACTCAAAAGTGCCCTGTGAGTGATTGGAAGAAAGGGCTATTATTGTTGTTTAAAGATTACAAAATCTGATCTATCAGTAGTTTTAATGTTATGGCTTAGTTTATAGGATTGTTGTTTTTTTCAGTTATTTAGTTATTCAGTTATTTTATTTATTAGTTAGTTGTTTTGAAAATTGATAACGCATTACACCTACCCAAAATAACATGTAATGAACGAGACAATTTAAAGGATATTTATAGTTTCGTTTTAACACTTTTGGCATCATTCAAATTACCATGAAACATGTCCAAAGACACTGACGCTCGCATGATTCAAGCAGAGGGTTTAATCTATATAAATACCATAGTTTTGGTATAAGATATGAATAAACACAGATATTACTATCAAATTAATTCGAGACTCACGCTCGCACGAGTCGAGCAGCGGGTTCCACCTATTATTGGTCTGACACGTGCTCTGCATCGCGGGTTGATTGCCAAGGCGGAAGCGGTGACCCGTAATACAGGTGAAGGTCGTTGTGTTGCCATGACCTGCGTCTGTGCTGTCAGGTGTCGCGTTGGCAACGTAGGGCAGGGGGAAGCAGCGCTCGTCTATAAGGGGAAAAGTCAAAAATATATTTAAGGCTACATTAGGATATGCATTTAAATCGGGCTATTAATAAATCAGAGGGCTTTCATGCAACATAGGAAGCGGGAAACAGCACCTGTCTGTTGGGAAACAAATGGAATTTGAATTTGTATCAGGATAATAATTTATTATTAACACAAGAGACTGCAAAATAAAGACCGAAGCATTACCAATTATTACTTGAAATACACCTGTGCAATGAGGAATATATAATCTTATTACATGATTGCTTAAAATTCTTTTGTTTCTAACAGTGCAAAATATAAAATACTGCACTGTTTTGAATGGCATGTTGAATACGTTTGACACCATAGGGCCAAGGGATTGAAATGCTTAATGCGATTATAAAATGCGAACTTTAGTCACAAAATCGTCCCCTTTTCCCGTCAATAACAATACTAGAGAATTGCATTTACAGACCGTTGCTAATTTGGGAGTAATTAGGGGCCCTTTGAATTTTAAGCAATCTTACAATAAGTAGGATATTGAATTGCACTTATTAGTACTCGACATTTAGACTCTCGACTCCGTCTCGAGTGCTAAATATCTCTTACTGCATTCGTGCAATTCAATATCCAATACAAATTTATGAATTTATTTCAATTACTGACACTTTCAATTCGTTCAGCTCTAACTATTGATCAAATAATGACTGTTTAATGTTAATGTAAAACTTTTACGCATACCTTCTTTTAACTAGAAAATATCAAACTCCAATCGTACAGTAGCAGACAGTATACACTGAAGGCACCCTGAACGTCATTCACAAGTTTGCATCATAAAATTTTATAATCTTAATCCATTTGTTCACATGTACATTGTACTTACTCCTGCACGCAGTCACCGTGTCACTCCAATTCCCCGTCGCCTCACACTTAATAGTTCGACTCGTTGCTCCGTCGCGCATGCGCAAACCTTGAGTGCACGTGTACTTTGCACGTGTGCTGTAGGTCACGGCCGAAGTGTTGCGTGTTGACTGGTCGGGCAGGTCGATGGCTGGGCATTCAATAGCTGATGGAAGAATTCAGAGATAAGATATGACTTGTTTTAAAAGGGGTTAGAACTCTAAGGATGATGACCAAATATACATTTTAGGTTTGATACAAAAATTGATCTATGTGGTTTACAATTGGTCAAAATAAAAAATATAATTCGTTGCTCCTTCCCGCATATGCAAACCCTGAGTGCACGTGTACTTTGCGCGAGTGCTGTAGGTCACGGCCGAAGTGTTGCGCGTGGATTGGTCGGGTAGGTCGATGGCTGGGCATTCAATGGCTGATGGCAGAATAAATATTTTAGAAGGTTTAGATAATGACCAAGTTGACATACATGTATATATACCATTTATATAAATGCAAAATATTTTATGAAACAAAAATTGATCTAATTGGTTTATAATTGGTCAAACTAAAATATTCGATTCGTAGCTCCGTCACACATGTTTACATGTAATATAAAGGCTTACCCGGTACTATCTAAATACCGATTGGCTTGGCTTCTGGCACAAAATTAGATATTCATGTGGTTTATGATCAGCAAAAAAAGAGAGAAAAATACTTGAAAAAAAGGAGAGGCTTTTAAATGTCATTCAACGCAAGTTGTCATCTTATTATTGAATCCTTTATAACACTGACAATCGCAGCACACAAGCCTCTTAACCACATTTCTTTTTAACCCAAATGCATTTTAATCCAACAACAGTAACCATCCTTCCACTCGACCCCCGGAAAACCTAAAAACCATGATTGCCACAATCCCATACTCACGGTCGCAGCTTGGCAGCCTGGCCGACCACGCTCCATCAATTTCACACTTGATTGACCGCGCGGTCGTCCCATCGTACATCGCGTGACCCACACTGCACCAGAAAATGACGGTCGTGTTGTAGGTAGTACTTGTATGAACCTATAGCAAGTAACTCCACTAACTGCATCGTCTCTCTCACATTGCCCCCCCCTTCCCCCCAGCCAAAACAAATAAAATCCTATCCAAAAGCCATGGCCACAACCCCATACTCACGGTCGCAACTAGGAAGTCTGGCTGACCACGCTCCGTCGATCTCGCACTTTATGGACCGCGCCGTCGTGCCATCGTAAACCGCGTGACCCACACTGCACCAGAAGATTACGTTTGTGTTGTAGGTGGTCCTCGTTTGACTCGATTGCAATTAACTTTAATAATCTCATCCACTCTCTCACTAAGCTCCCCCTCACCCAGCCCAAACCAAAACAAATTTAACAAAAATCAGTTGCCACAACCCCATATACTCACGATCGCAACTGGGCAGTCTGGCCGACCACGCTCCATCGATTTCGCACTTGATTGACCTAGCCGTAGTTCCGTCGTAGACCGCGTGACCAACACTGCACCAAAAGATGACGGTTGTGTTGTAGGTGGTTGCGTCGGTACTCAGGTGCTGGTTGGCGTAGGTGGGCAGCTCGGGACATGTGACGACTGTATACCATAGGATATATAATTTTTCATAATCATTAAAGGTAACATATATTTGTCATATGGTTCGTCGTCTTCAAATCAACATGGTTAAATATAGCGTTCTCGTTTATCCAGTTTATCCCTTCAATATCATAGCCCATCCATCCCCACTCCACTCTCCACTCATCCTAAAATCTCATATCTGACAGTTTCAAACAACCTTACTAATCAATCTCTTTTTTGTTCACAATAAAACATCTTTGTTTAAGAACATAAGCATTTTCGACTAAACAGATTGTTAATCCTTCAATTATCCACAACCTCTACATCCTCTCTATTTTTTCTTTTACCCGAGTATTATTTCTATGAAATGCAAGCCTCAATCATCATTTTAAGTTAAGCTCGTTTTCTATCCAAACAAATTATATCGACATAACTCGTCTCTGAATGTCCCATTCTTTAGTCCACCTCCTTACTCGAGCATTGTGGCGTGTATCCCCACTCGTCATAGTGACTCCAGTTTCCAGTCGGCAAACAGGTAGAGTTGAACACGGTGGCATTATCGGGCAACTTGAACCCCTCGTGGCACGTGAAGTTCACTGTGGCACCAACACGAGTTGTTGCACCATCGGACAGGGAGCTGGAGGAAACAATCGGTAGCGCAGCGCAATGAGCTGGAAAATAAGGAAAAATATAGCAAAACCTTTGGACCAGAAACCTAGATAGAACGGATATATCGTCATCTCTGTACAGTTTAATACTTTATTTATACTGGGCTAATTTGAATGTGATTTTTTTCAGGTAATTTGAACCCCTCGTGACACGTGAAGTTCACTGTGGCACTAACACGGGTTGTGGCACCGTCGGACAGGGAGCTCGAGAAGCAACAGGGAGGACAGCGCAATGGGCTGAAAAAACGGGTAACAATACATATGTATTCGGATTTTAAATGTTTAACTTCTGTTTGACGGGTAATTTGGACCCTTAGTGGCACGTGAAATTCACTGTGGCACTCACACCAGTTGTGGCACCATCGGACAAGAAGCTGGAGGAGACAGTGGGTAGGACGGCGCAATGAGCTGGAAAAAAATGGTTTAAATTGTACATTTCGTAACATAGCGAAGGATGATTATCGTTCTGAGCTTCACAGATTACTTTTTTTCTGTAAAGTTAAATATGAATATACATGTAGTTATAAAAACGTTATCGCATATAATTTAATTTCCAAAAATTATATGGCTTGGAACTTTAGCCGAATGCTAACAAATAAAAAAAGGGTTGAAAAAAAATAAAAATCAAAATATAGCAGAATTCATTGGAATAAAACTAAAAATACACATGGTGTATACAAGCTGATAAACGTAATGAATAAAAGATAAGTTCCAGATGGCGTTGAGGATAATAAGTGTTGATGGAGAAAATATGGGATGGGACATGCATTTTGTGCCATTGATACCTACGTTGACAGGCCTGAACATCCGCATTGGTGTTATTCCATCCACCCGCAGCACACACAATCGTTTTACGTGTCGTCATGTCATCAAACTTGTGATTTGGATTGCATTCATAGACGAATGAGTCTCCGTTAAGTGGGTTGCTAAGGTCACCAACGATGTCCACGATGCTAGCGTTGAAGGGGGCTCCCTCTGGGTTTTCGTCGCATTCTACCACTAGAAGGAGATAGGTACAAAGGTATTTTGAAATATATTCGATAATGTTGCAGTTATTCGTACATGTACAGTTACGCTCGTCCTGTATGCAAAGAAAAATTCTCAAAAGTGCCAGGATTTTCTTAAACTAGTTTAACAACGATAGAACTTTTTAGCAAAATAAAATTCTAAAATATGCTTAAAAGTGCCAGACGCTTTAGCAAGCACATTTCCACGTTATATACACATATGGATTGATCCCCATTGTCCTCGCTGATATATATGAGAGGAAAACAAACAATGACCATCAGCGTTAGATGTAAAACGTAAAATGCAGATAATGAAACAAAAGGGCAAACGTGTCTATAGCAACATTGCTCAGGGATACTAATCCCTATCAATTGTTCTACTGTCACCGAGGGCAAACATATGCGTGGTCAGTGTAAATAGATATCATCTGAAATATTCTAAAAAGCGCAAATTTTTTTCAAACTAGATTAATCTTTTTCAACCTTATTTCGTTTTCTCGGTTGAAATATTATTAAGCTAGTTTAAACTAGATTAATCTTTTTTTGGCATACAGGACGAGCGCAACTGTAGGTAGCATTACATTGTGAGCCGTAGGTTTGTAATGATGTGTCCTTTAAAATTTCTTATTCGTGACACACGAATAAATCCATATGATCTAGCTTATTTGGTACGGGGACAAAACCAACGGAGGGCAGAATTCATGCGATTTTGCCAACAAAGACTCCCTGTGGTAGTTTCGAATAACGGGGATTCTGTCATAGAACCAGCTTATACATACATTACCTTAACGTGTATCTATTTTCGAGAACCAAAGTTATCATCGAGCCTCGAGTGTTCAAAAATGTCAAACGCTTATAACGTACATGAATATATCGCATGAAGATAATAAAATTGTCATGTAAAACACAAACCTTTTCTTCAATAAAATGTGGCCCAAGAAGTACTTACACGTTCCACAATGGTCACCCACGTAGTTTTCTGCGCAGTCGCACTGGTAGAATCCAACGCGGTCCAAACACGTGCCACCGTTCAAGCAATCGATTCCAATACACTCGTCGATATCTGTAACAAGATAGTCAAGAATCGGACAATGACCCAGCTTAGGTTATATAGCCGCAGCTATTTTGAATTTTTGCAAAAGTGTTATTTTTTATCACACATAAATTAGAGTTTGTAGAAGTATACTTAAATGTACATGTAAGGTACGCATCATACTTTGGTTTTACTTCTGCTTTAAACATGGAAGATAAATAAACGAAAAACTAGATTTAAAAAACTAGTATTTTCAGTGCGTGAATAGTCTAAAAGCGCCCGACTATCAGATAACTTATCTAGATAAGTTCATATTTCCAGTAATACCTAATTCATATTCTACTTAATTACCTCTTTTTGAAAAGAAACACATCAGTTAGATAAATTGTAAATGGTAAATGATGTGCATATGACATAAATTAAAAACGTCGCGAATGCGAATGACTTCCCTAATTAAAATAGTCTACTCGTACAAATTTGTAACTTCGAAGTTCCAAGCACACCCATGAATGAATTCATTACAGACAATCCAAAGATGGTGTACATTATTTAACTCACCCGTCTCACACTGTTCCCCAGAATACCCATTAAGGCACTCGCACTCATACGAGCCAGGCGCCGCTGCTGCACACGAGGCTACATTGCCACCCACGTGCGTGCAGTTGGAGAACTGTGCGGCTGTGCACGGACTGCACGCCAAGCACGAATCGCTCACTGTAACAAAATGGAGAAACAAATGTGAAACGAAAGAGGTGGAAACAAGTCTGGCTTGTTTTCAATACAGTTTTTATCTAGTCTCGGTTTTCATTCTCGCTCCCTTGTACCCATCCCTTTTGCCATCTGACAACTGCTTGAATTTACCTCTTCGCCAACCACCAGTTTCTGCTAGACGCACACCCACTCTCTCTTTCATTGATATTTTTAATATATTAAAAATATTACTATCGCTGTCAGAATTTCACTTCAACATTGTCGCTCTTATAACCTCTCTCACTTTCTTTCTCTCTCCTCATCTCTCTCCTCGACGCTTCTCTCTCATTC
>LQRL01131760.1:0-11685 GCA_001703475.1 Hydroides elegans | reverse complement strand
GGGCGGGGGGGGGGGGGGGGGGGGGGGGGTTACGGCTTGGTGGGTGCATTTGGTAGGGACAGAATAATTGTCAATTGAAAAGCACAAAAACGTGAAATGTTCCACCACGTCACTACTATTTATCTTTCCTGAATGTAACAACCTTTTAAACCAGATGATAGACATATTGAACAATCATGCCTTAATTGAATAATCGAGCCTTGTGTAAAGTAAGTGACGTCAAAGGGACATTTATATTTGAACGTTTCCCTGACGTCCTATTACGTCTTCACGTCGGACGAGCACAACTGCTGCGTATGACTTCGTCGCGATGTTGGAACGACGTACATGACGAAAAGAGAAATCCGAAAAACGGTAATATTCTCGAAAATCGAACGTCTTTACTCAACTTTGCTCAACTTTGCTCGACTTTGCTCGACGTCTTGCTAAGTGGGATCTTAAACTAGATGATAGACAAATTTACAATCATGCCTTAATGGAATAATCGTGATTTTAAGTGGTCAACGCAAAGGTCAATAGTCAAGGCAAACGTGGAATAAAGCACGAACTTGTTTGAGCGATAATCGAAGAACTACCGATTGTGCATATATTGTTTTAAACCGCCCTCGTGTTTGTTATTCAAATATGTTATTTGTTTGAATTTTTGTTATTGTTGCATAATGTAGAGCGAACGTCAGTTGGTGTTATGCAAACTTATATGGATGCAAAAGAACTATGAACACAATAAATTGTTAATATTGATTATAAATTGCATTGATTGACCAATTTTTCATTGTTTGTTAGTAATGTCGATTGTTCGATTTTTTGTTGCCGTTTTATAATAAGGATGTAAGGTTATTTACTATTATTCAAAAGCATTTGAATGAATAAAAATATAATTGATTGTATATCGTTTGCTAAACGCCATTTCAATTCTGAACATAGTTATTTGCAATGTAATTCAATTATTCCAATCAATATTGCTGCTTAAAGGTACGTTTATGATTTTTCGCAGCGGTTTTTTTGTGTTTATGATTTTCCGCTGCGGTTTTTGTGTTTATGATTTTTCGCCGCGATTTTAATACTCATAATCCCTTAGTCTTGCGAAAACGCAAGCTGGTAACAATTTACACTGACTTTTATATTAATATCTCGTCGAAGTGAATAGGTAATGTTATTTTGTAAGCAACAACAAAAGCTAATTGGAATAACTACACAATGAAACCATATGAGAGAATAGTTATGGATTGAATCGCTCCACTGACTTTTGAATATAGTGCTTTCCCTAATACATACAAGTATAACATATGCATACAATAATTATACATGCATATACTTTTTAAGAGTTTGTAACAAATATTTAAATTTATCAAGATCACAATATTGTATGCAAAATAACACGAACAAAACGATCAGGGCAGCATTGATTATCTTAGACTCGGTATATCATACATCAAAAGGGCCCCTATAAATTATTTTGAAAGAAATATTAGATCACATATTTAATTTTTACTTTTAAATCTTCATGATTGACATGTTTGGATTATCGAAATGCAATCAAAGATTCGTTTTATCAATATAGTTTATATGTGTTGGCAAGTGAATATATCAATGGGTATTCCGTTTCGGGCACCACTTTCCAAACATTGAAAAAAAATCCCAAACAATAAAAAACGCAGAGAATCGCAGTGGCAAAAAAATCATGAACACAACGGGCGGAAACGGAAAAGATCAAATTTTGTAATAAAATTAGTTTTTAAAGCACTTAATTTTATCTAAAATATGATTAAATAGAAGTACATATACTTTGATATATATACTTCAACTTAAACCCAAACTCAAAAAAATAATCTTTGGAAATCACCTAATTTTTGACCAGAAAAGAATTGTCTCGAGTGTCGCGTTTTCGCCTGGTTTTTTTTCTGACGCGGCAGAGTGATTTTGGGAAAAAGGTATAAAAATGTCATTTTTCTGTAAAAACTTGTGGATTTTTTTAGTTTAAAACATGCATTAGTACACCAGGCACCCATAGAACCACTCAAAACTAGTTTGCTAATAAACGCATAAATCATATGAGCATTTTAGTAATCCATACTGGTTTTCCGCGCGAAAAATCATAAACGTACCTTAACCATGATCAAATGAGAACCAACACCTCAATATGCAAGTCGGAGATGATATATTAGAGAGACTTACTCGGTAAACGTTTTGGAAATGAAAGAACAGCTGAGCTGGATGAAAACTAAGGGCAGAAAAAGAAGACCTTTTACAATTTACATATCGAAAATAATTAAATAACCCATTATTTACAACAAGCAATATTGTATCAAAGATAGCAACCTTTTGGTTCTATTATATGATATTTTTCTCAAGATTTAAGTGAAAAGCCTTATGAATTCAAAGTGTTCGATTCACTCTTAGCCATGACATTTCGGACTTTCATATTTTTAAATCTTATAATATTAAATAAAATATAAGATAATGTTCAAAGGGCAATAAGTACAGCTTTGATGATTCATCCTGAATTGAACTTGACCGTTTCCTCAAAATGCATCTTACGTGAACTGATAATAAATGAAGGTCTCTATGCAGAAACGTATTAATGGGCTCTTTCGTTTTTTTTTTTTGAAAAAAGTACTCCAACAAAGACGTAGCAATAGTCTATCATGTACCCGCTTCTTATCGGGTTTACTCGTATAAACATTGCTTATGGTCGATATGAGAAGAGTGTTATATTACATAGATCAGGGGAAATAAGCCAATTATAAAGTTAAGTTCAAAAAGTGCTTTATTCAGTTAGTACTTTCATGAAGGGCACCCCACGACATATTTTTCAAAAAGTGCTTAAATCACCTTAAAACAACTTTATTAAGACGAACAACAACAAAATACTCCTTTTTGAACATAACATTTTCGCAAAAAGGTGTTCCTTTTTTCCAAGCCAGCTGAGCTGTTCCTCCATTTCTAGACAGCTTGGAGCAGAAAAGGAACACCTTTTGCAAAATTCAAAATGCTGAATATAACTAAATCACCTATTATGAAAAACAAATAACTGGTTATAAGACTATTGCAAGCAATTACAATCATTTTGCAATTAATTATTCTCAAAATTATTACAAAATAAAGAAATTTATCAAAAAAGGTGTTCCTCAAACTGCAAAAACCTCCAAGCTAGAAAGAATTTCCTTAAAATCTCCAAGCCAGCTGAGATTTGGTGGGGAACACATTTCGTGAGGAACAGCTCGTGGGGTGCCCTTCTTTCATTCAAGGGGAGTCGATTGAACTTCCTGTATTCTTATTGATGTTTCAAAAATAACCTTGGCATTTATTTAAAGTGCAATTAAAATCACACCGATTTAAATTATTGGAACAGATATTGACCCTTGTCAAGGACTGATAAGAGATAACGAAAAATGACACAATTTCATAATTCAATACCATTTTAATCTTCAATCTATGATTCGTTTCTCTCTAATATCGTTCCAATAGAATTGTATATAATTATGATTTTATGCATTTAGAATTATGAATAAACACAAATATTTGTTCATACACTTTAGCATGCAATTTATCAATTTAAAAAATGCCCGTCTTGCTGAGTGCTTTAAATGTATTTGTTACTTCAATTATTCACATGGATATGTAAACGATGGGTTTATATGTTATGTTATTTTATTGATCATGTTGCTCATGTTTTTTGTCGGACAATGTCTTCCCTGTAGGCGATTTCCCATAGCAAAGTCTTTTTCAACGTTAAAGCTACGTTGTACATGCGTCTTACTGAATCACTGAATAAAACTAATGGTTTGGAAATAAGAATCACGTCAAAGTGACGTTCATATTTGTACTCATTTGACACTACTCACAAGTGAAAGTATATGAGTGCATCATGATTTAAATGTCTAACATTGTTGTTGTTATGGACGAAAATTACAGTTAAATACAATGCGATTTGAATGATGTTACAATGACACACGGGCTAATTTCATCAATTTCGCCAAACGTATATTTGGGCACCTTTGAAACATCGCAGGCATGTTTTAGATAAATCGCAAGGATCGACAGGATTATTTCTTTAAAATATCAAAGTCTGAAAAAGAAACCGGTTAATAAATATTAATTAATAAACAAAATTCAAGATAAATAGATGGCAAAGAAATATCCTAGTTTATAAAAAAAAACAATCTTACTAAGCTGCAAGTATATTCAAACATATGAGAACACTTTTAAAGGTCAGTCTAATCTAAATCTGGAACATATACCGACATTCCGACCCCAAAATCCAATGCGGTCCAATCCAAAAATGCAGAGATGCATAACGCAATCTATAATTATTTACCCAAAATTTGGTAACTGACTCCATATTTCTGCCATATTTCGTAGAATCACGTACGGGTATAAATAAAACAATACCCTGATGATCATTTGGAAAATCACAATAAAGACATAAATATTTCAATATATATTTAGGACATAACAACGATGGAAAGGCGCCATACAAAATATTGTGATAAGAGTAGACCAAAAGGAGTATCAGAATATGTCCGAATAACATTATTTTGAAATGAATGAAGAATGACGACAAAAATCATTGTTTTACGAGTGCACAAAATGGAATTTAGGCCAGGATATAAATAAAGTGATCCATGTCAGCTGTGTTTTGTAGAATCATTCGAGTATAAATACAACAATATTGTTGGAAAATGTCTCAATCAAAACAATGTAGACGTTTATTGCCAAAAACAACAATTTGAAATGAGCATTACGCTGTCCAAATCATTGTTTGGTAAGTGCATGAACGGGAAATCTGACCAGGATATGCATTAAGGAAAGGCACCCCATGACCCATTTTTGAACAGTTTTTGTTATGAATCAATTTGGTCAAAAAGGTTTCTCCAAGTCAGCTGAGCCGTTCCCCTTTTCATGTCAGCAAACCTGGAGCAAACCAGAATGCTTGAAAATTGTATTATAACTGAATTTTCTATCATATATTACAAATAAAATTCAATTAGACCAGTGCATGTAATTTATATTTAAAAAATAATTTGACATTGCCTATAACAAAAATGAGAAACAATCAAAATTCCAAGCTACAACGTAATTTCTACAACTTCGCAAGCCAGCAAAAATTTGGTTGGAACAGCTTTATAAAAAAAAACAGCTCGTATTGTGCTCTTCATGGAAGCATGACAATGCATGATGTTTTGATAAAGTTGATAAATCTCCAGAAGTAAGTCACGAGGATGCCCCAAGGCAAGACTTTTCCAGGGCAGTTTCTTTTGTTTCAATAAATTATGTTTTGTTATGCATTTTTATTGTCGATCAGGTGAAAAACAAAACGAGTTCATATGTCACATATTGTCACGTTTAATACAGTGTCAAAAATATGCTATTTTGAGAACCCATCCCCCCATTAACTCCCCTCCCACACAATAATTACAATTTATTGTACTACGAGTTGGCAAAGCAATTGGTAACATTGTATTGCCCAAAACATCAATTGAGAATGGGTAAGGTCATTGTTTATGAGGCCTAAAAGGATACGTCCGGCCAGAATATACATACAACAAAACATGACAATGTATAATGTTTTGACAACATTAACAAATCGCCATAAGTAAGTCACGAGAATACCCCTTGGCGAAACTCCTCCAGGGTAGTTCTTTTGTTTCAATATAAACTGATCGGTTAGGATTTTTATTGTTGGTCTACTATCCATTCCTGCAAATAAACCAATGACCTCTGGCAAATTACAAATTGAGAATATACCAAAACGATATCATAGGTCAAATATTGTCACTTCCAATAATGTTTTATAAATATTTACATTTTTGAAAACAAACTGTAATGCGTATTCTAAAACATCATAAAAAAAGCCTCAAAGAGTTATGTGAAATACTGTTAGAAATACAAAGCATATATGAAAACGTAAATGAAAAGAATTCTGCTGGAAGCATTAAATAAATTCACAAATAGAATTAATATAAAAGTTTGGGATATAAGCTTTTAAACGCACGGCACTTTTCCGAATCGTCTGGATAATGTTCAGGAATGAGTTTAGCACCGTTGCAATAAGTGTCTTAAAGAAAGTATGCTTTTATGTCATTTTGTTTCAAATCTGGGATGTTTTCAAACTGCCTTAATGGGGGCTTGATTAAAATGTACTACAATGGGTGTTTCCTAGCATAACCAAAATAGCTTGCATAATTTCTAACAAATTATTGCGAAAGCAAACGTTTTATATATACATGTATAACGGAATAGAGTTTTTCCACAGCCTTTTCAACATAAAGACGGAATATGAAATCAATGTCATAATACCGGAAGCCTTTAACTGCTTTTCACAAATTTGTTTTATAATGCAAGTCTTTTATTGGTTAAATGGTGCTCTATTGCCTAAGGAAGAGGAAGATTGAAAATATAACACTGTTTTTTTTTCAGATTGATAGAAACCCAAAGAAAAGCAAATGCAATCAATGCCATGATACCGGAAGCCTTTAGCTGCTTTGCCTTTTTGCTCTATGCCAAACACTATATTGACTAAATGGTGTCCTTAAGCCCTAGGAAGGGGAAGATTGAAAATGGAATTCCATTAAGCGCTTCCTAGAAATCACAATACCATAGGATGGGAATAAATTCGAAACCAAAGCCTCGATTAGAAACGACACCCAACATGATGTTTCTCCAAAAGGTGTTGATATTCAAAATTTATATGAATACTTTATATCTTTAAATTTCAAAAGTAGCCGTTATCTACATGTAATAACAGGCATCTTTTCATAGTTTCCTTTTCTAATCGAAAAGGTTGAATGTTTCTATGAATGGTTAAATTACATTCTATAGACATACATGTTATGTACTTAATTTGTATTAAAGACACATTTTAAAATATAAGTACTGCTTTTATTTAGAGTGGTGATTCTTTTATCGTTTGGGCTAGATGGACAAATACACCGAGCTAAACTTTAAATTTTTATTTTTTTATTTTTCTTTACCTTCAATAATGGGTAGTTGGGTGTCCCCTTGTGCCTTGCAAAAAGTAAAAGAGGATCTTGTTTTAACCAAAAAGGAAACATATTAACCCTTGCAATTCCTTCCTGACCCATGCAGACGATTAAGTAAAATTTTGAATATGACAGTAACAGACCCTCCTTTGTTAATCATAATCATATATGATTATATTTTGAAATTTTAAGTTCGGAATCATGTTACTATTGAATTTGACTTAGCGAACTTATACATTGTGTACTTTCCAATAAATAAGTTAAATGGAATCCCCCTAAAGACAAACGGAGAATTATCCTATTGAATAAAAAGTTGTTGTGTCATTATTTAACCTACATTGTATATGCTCGTTTTTTAAAGTAATTTGTAGAGTAAATCATCCATTTAGTGTCCATAGTTTACTCTATATTAAATTGGAGTATTTACTTGTCGGTCAACTTTCCGTTATACAAAGCTATACAATGGAAAATTGATACACAACTTAATATTCATATATTTAACACATGCATTAGAGAACAGAATAAAATTCAAACCCAAACATATACATGTAGGTTTACGGTTTAAATTATTTGCAACATAATACTAAGTAAGCTACTCACCATAACAGAACAAAACAACGTGGCGAAAAACGAGCAAAAGATACATTAAAATGTAAGGGAGAAATATGAATATCGCAAGGTTAAAGAAAAATGAATGAAAATAGTCGTTATTTTATTGGAACCGAACGAAAAATTAAAACAAATTTTGGAATTAAGACATTTTCTCATTCAAAACGTGTTATTGGATACTTACCTTAGAATTAAAAAATTCGCATAGGGATACCAGTATTTTTTTCGGTGGTGAGAAAAGACTTAGAAATTAGAAATTCTATAGATAAATATATCGCAAAAGGATAATTTACGTACTTTAATGCCATTTCAATTCGTGTGGAGGGTAGAGACTCTACGTATATGTTAAAGCCCTACGGGATCTGCTTTTCGGGCCTTTTCCGTTACAACCCGTTTTTTTGGCAATATATATTTTACGAAAAAAACTCATTAAAGCACAGACCAAGATCATGTTTGAGTTTCTAATAAAGAATAACATTTATTGTTTAACTGAGTTGCAATCAGAATAGTTTGTATGGGAAAAGATTCCCGGTTGGACTTAATTACATCTTCGAATAAGCCTCTTTTGAGGATCCAATATCTTATAAATAGGACACTTTGTAGGAGGAATCAAGCATAGAAGTCTTACTTCTTTAAGTGCATTAATGTATATCTGTGTACAATATATAATTGCTATACAGGGAACCAATATACAATACCATATCGAGGACGTATGTTCAATATGACATCACGTACAGCAGCTCTATAGCAAGGACGTATTTTGATATGACGTCACTGTCGCTATAACATGCTGCAGTCTGGATCATCTAGATTTGTCCAGCCGTAAAAATCCTATATCTAAAAATTGCAAATTGTTACTATTCCAAGACTGATTTCGTTGGTCGGCTTAGTGCATGATATTCGATGAAGCAAGGATTGTTAAAAACTTCATGTATAAGCATTCCTTGGATCAATATCTGATACATATTTACGTCTCTAAAATAAACCCTTAATGAAGGACGACCATCGAAAAAAAACTTGACGTATTGAAGACGTCTAAAAAAACGTCAAAATATACTGGAATGTTGACGTCCCTTCAATGGCATATCGTAAAGCGATGCGGTATTTTAGCGCGTTGGACCCTTGTCGATTTGAACGTTATGACATGACCCTATGCTAAAGTAGTAACCGCTTATTCGTCCGACTGATTAAAAATCATTACTAAAATGTATTTACGACGTTTATTATAATAGTTTTCAAACTTAGGATAACATCTTAAAATGAGGTCGAAATACATTCATGATATCATTGCCCAAACCATGACCCTCAAACCAAGACATCTTGTAAAGCGTTGTAGTGCATCTTAATCAATTAAGCATACACAATCAAATATGGTTTCCAAACCCACAGGTTTATTTTTGTCCAGAGGCTAATTTTACGTCACGTTATACACAGAATCAATTAAGATTTCCGGGATAGACAGTGCAACATTGATTTCTATTGTTTTAAGAAAAGGTGGTACATGTCGAAAGACTGTATAATTGGTCTATATCTAATCTGATTTTCAGCAAATTGGGTTCAGTAATGCCATACATGTATCTCACGTTCACTATGACTATAACCAGCTGTACATCCATAAGTCTACGTGCACAAATATTGAATAAGTAGTATTATGATATTGCTTGGAAACATTCAAAAATGTGTCCCACAAGACAAGGGCTGTCCGTACGATGTTGCTTTTGAATGTGACATCACAAAATACGTTCTCATTGGACTAACATAACCATTTTTGGCCGTCATTTGTACGCTCCGACGTCGAATTTACACCCTTTGAAATTACTACCTTTTCGCTACGTTGCAATTACAGAATTTCATTTTCAAAACCGAAAGAAGACGCCCTAAAAAACTGCAATATTATGCCAAAATAAGTACGTCCTTTTGACGTTGCTCGATGTTTTGTTTAATCAGTTTAGATCTTCCGGTACATGGTTTAGCATTGTATGTATTCATTTGATCCCTTTAGTTATCATTGATTTAAATAACAAATAAACGCGATTGTTATGGAAATGCAAATAGATCAGTGCAAGTAAAAATCTACATAACAGTTCACGGCATCAAAACATTTTCAGTTCCGTTTCAGATGATGTTCGTTAACGTTTTGACGCCACATAGCTATGGCAGTATAAAGGATTGAACTGTTTGACTGAGTTCCAATAAATTTCCCACTGTTATTGGAATCAAGTCAAAATACACGTAAATATATTTGCATTCTATTAAAATAGTGAATAAAAAGGTTTGTACCAAATTTCAAAAGTTTCAAGTAATTCTTATAACTTTAAAACCCGATTTAAGATAAGTTAACTTAGCGAGCATAGAGTATAATATGAATGTAAAGTCAATTTATTTATTTACTTCTGAGGTAAATAGGTCATGTCATTTATCAACCTATAGCTCTAAGTTATTTGTTTAAAAGTTATTCATTATTAGTAATTGTAAAGCTATTTGCAGAAATCAAGATATTCGTATTGACATTGTAGACTGTGGATAAAAGGAGTGAAATTTACAGGCAATTAATAGGTATTGTGCCTTATTGATATTTACTTGCTAAATCTGGATTAAATAGAGCGACTGCAATTAAATACCACTCCTAACATGTATATTGAATTAACAAAGTTTTAATAATAATTATATTTTCACATTTATTTTACAGTTAAGCCGATAAAATTATGAAATTAACTGGCAATTAATAGGTATTGTGTAGTATTGATATTTACTTGCTAAATCTGGATTAAATAGAGTGACTGCAATTTAATATCAAATTTAACAGGGGTTTTGTGATATGCTCGAATATAGTGTCCATTATGTCCATATAGAGACATTAAGGCATTATGCGATGAATAAAACAAGTACCTCGTTTTCATTATTTAATGGGCCATGCTTAATAAATAATATACAATATAAGACAATTAGATAAATTAAGTGAGTTTTAGAATTAATCACTTGATTAAAAATATATTTATCAAACCTTAACGATATACATGTAACTGAGTAAATATACACGATAATGAAATGTTATCAAGCCAATTAAAGAGGATTTATTTAATCAACAAATATGGATGTAAACATATATAAAACTAGGCCTTCAAATACTCAAGAGAGTAGGTTAATAGGGATTGATAAGTAATAAGAGATAATGCGAATAAATATAACGACGTGTGTGTTTAAATACATTCATAAAGTGATTTGAGTTAATGCATGATTATTGAATTTATTTTTTGTTTTGACAATGCATTTTTATTTAATTCTAATAAAGTCGACTTTAATCTGTTGGAGTATTTATTTGCGCCTAAAGCTCAATAATTATTAGATGTAACTAGATATTTCTTAAGTTTGGAATATCAAGGTAAAACATTATGTTAGGGAAGTTAACAGGTTTATGAAGAGATCCCTTAATTAAATATTCACATGATCAGCTTGTTACATGTACATAGACTCACTATGAGAGAGGGGAAAACCATCAAACTCATTTTCATAAAAGTTTTGATATAAGATACTCATTTAATTTCAGGCAACCTTCATATACGGATACATGGCTTGTGAACGAACACCTTACAGAGTAACACAACAAACATATGGATAGTAGCATGTTGTGATACATTACTGATTTAGAATCACTTAGTAGTAAGCAATAACCTTACAGGATATATGAAATTGCAATTTAGATCCAGCTCAAAGGATTTTGGATAATATGAAATTGTAATCAAGATTTTTGCGAAGAGAAAGGCCTAGCTAGACAAACCAAAGATGCGGTCGATACTGATTTACTTCGTGGGATCATTGTCAGCCTTCCTGTGTTCAACAATGGCTCAACTTAATATGTAAGTAACCAATTTAACTATATATATATATATATGATAAGTTTAAAAAAATGTTTTATTGAAATCTTCTGAAATTCAATGAATGAATGTTTATGCTTCAATTAAATCGTTATCTAATCACCATGTTGTAAGAATTTGTAAAGTGGATGTTTAAAAGTTTAATAAAAACTATATATTTTCTAAACTAGCAAGTGATGCTAAAAGGGTTTATTGCACTCATTGATCCGAAGTAACGA
>LQRL01131740.1:11446-32470 GCA_001703475.1 Hydroides elegans | reverse complement strand
TAATTATGTTCGAGTTCATGACGTTATGACGTTTGAGGTTTGGTTTGTGACGTAACAAATAAGCGTGAATCCACCTGTTTAAAAGGAAAGGCTTTGGAAGACGACTATGCGCAAAACAAAATTTTAGATTTCTAATACTCATTTATTTTTTAAAAGTAGGAATGTGCTTGGTTTTTCAATCTAATTACCTAGAACTTGCAAAAATTGAAAGATAAAAAATTAATTTAGGGACAAAAACGACACCAAATGTTTAAAATAAGTGTTCTAATAAAACATACCGAAAATACAAATTTCTATGTATCTATGGAAAAAGTAGATCAGGCGTTTCTACGGTGCAATACACATTATATTTGCATCCTAGCCTTTCATTATCATTTCTTTAAAAAAAATACACCCTAACCATGTAGTAACTACGTATTTCTTGCCTTACATTGGTTGCATAAGATTAACTTGGAAGACTTTAATTTCATTGAAAGGCCATAGTTTAAATAATAACTACCATTCCATTACTTTCTATGCTAATTTGATTCCTTACATTAAACTACGATATACTATAGCTGGCACCGAATCTACATGAAACATTCGTACTGATGCAAATCATTTTCCACACTTAATCAAGTTTTCTTCGTTTATATTATCTGTGTTCTAAAATAGTCAGATTTGTATATAGAAATTCTGATCTTAATCATTTTACGTAATCATCTGATAAAATATCAGCCTAATTCAGCATTTTAAGACCTGATACATTCAAAGAAAATATTCAGTTTAAGTTTAACTCAGTAAACATCCCATGTGAGATTATTATCATTATAGCCTATACATTAAAACCATGACAACAAAAGTCCCTAACTAATAACATATTGCCATTTTCCAAGTGCCTGAATTATTTGGAATGAAGAATTAACTGGAATGAAAATAAATGGTGGCCCTTCATAGTAATGACTATACATAAGCGCAGTAGACAACTGTTCAATAAGATATATGTTTATCGACACCTCGATTATGTGATGAGTCGCTAAAAAACATAAACAAACTACATGATCAACTGTCAATAACGTTAAAACAGACAAACAAATATTGGCATACTGTCTCTTTTTTTGCTAACAGGTGAATCAAAAATAACACTCTAGCCCCAAAGGATAATAGATAAAGCTAAACCATAAGTTGTGTACGATTGCATAAATATCTTTCAAAGAATGAATTTGATTAAACCTTATACAATACAAAATCAAAGCGAAACATAAGCATTATTTCTAAGAGCAACAACAAATTAAGCGAAAACAGTTAAAAATATAGATGAATGTAGCTACATTCACGGGGCATATAGACTTGATAAATATTTTGCTTGAGATTGAAGCTGTCGACATTAACGCCAGACGCAACGATGGTGATGCAGCTATAGATGCTGCATTCGATGAGGAAAAATGGGAAGCTGTGTTAATACTTGCGCAACATCCAAAATGGGATCAACGTGTCACTGACAAAATGAGATTGAGACTGGATGTATTTCGAGATGGAACAGAGACACAACAAAGTATTTATGAATTGATGAACAAGATACTGAGTTCAACCGCCCATCAATCTGCCTCAACAAGTTTGATTTCAAATGAGCCGTTATCCAAAGTCGTAACGGATCTAGTTTCTGAAAACAGTATTGCTACTAAATTTGTATGCCAAAAAGATCACCAAAAGTCACAAATAATGGAGTTGCAAGATAAAATAAATGATTTGGAGTACCAACTTGGAAGGTTAGATGCGAATTCGTTCGATAAACAGAAAGAATTACAAAATCAAATTGCGGGTTACGAACATCAAAAGCTAGATTTAGAAAACAAGGTTAGAAGACTAGAGAAAGAAAGCCAAGAAATAAAAACAGGTCAAAAAGAAATGCAAAACGCATTGACAAAGTTATCAAATGAAATTATCAAAATAAAAAAAGATAATCTAGAGTATCAACAAACAATGGATATTCAAAAAACACAGCTTATTGAGATCATCGCGACGTTCAAACACGGTAAGAACATCATTTGATATAGGATATACATTGTAATGTTTTTTGCAAAGTCATTGATACTTTTATTTTAAAAATAATCTCTATTAATGCATATGAATGTTTTTACTCAAACGTTCGATATATCAATCAGTCATCCTTTATTAACTGGTTTTTTCATGTGTCTTCTAATGTGACTTTATATTAATATCTTTGTAAAGGTCAAGACTACCTAATTAGCGGTTTCTCTTTGTTTAAAGCAAGTGAAAGACCTGTGGTTAAAACACCACTGGAAAGAGCTATCCAAAAGAATTATACATCGTTGACGAAATCAGTTGAGCCGGATCTCATAGTGGGGCGAGTTTTTGATTTGGATCTGATTGACAATGACCAGCTGGAAGAAATACAATTAAAGAGTGGCAAAAAACGACAGGTTAACATATATTACACATTTATATTCCTTACTTAACCTAGTACACGATAGATTCAACGCAAAGCGTGGGATTTGAACTGTACATGCTTTGAGTTCAACACAATTTTGATAACATTACATGTATGCATGCCTTAAGATATACCTTTATTCTTGTTCGATGAAGTGATATGAAATATCATATAAAGCAAGTCATGTTAAATCCAAAATTGAGACACATAGTGTGCTAAAACCCATATATTTTGAATTTATTTAACTGTATGGATTTTATGTTTCTATTTCTCAAGATGGAAGAGTTGCTTCGGTTACTCATGCGATCCCCTGATCCAAAGTGGGCAAAGTTATTTGTGGATGTACTGCGAGGAGCTGAAAAGTACGGAAATATCGTGGAATGTATCGAATCTGCAGAAAAGGAAATAACAAGTGCATAATGAAAAAGGTAGGCTTCAAACATTGAGTATTGTATATTCGTTTGTTAGATTACATTTATATACTGCATTGATTCTTGCTGCATTATTGTATGTGGTAAATCTCATTTTACCGACTTAATTTTGATACTTTTAACCTTAGTCTTTCAAACATCATCTTGTCTAAGCCTTTATCATTTTTTCCATAGGATTTGCACGTTATTGTTTTACTGGCATCATCTCTATCGATATTAGCGAGGCTACACCCGGTGCCCAAAAAAACAATAAATGAACATAAACACGAACTTGAATTCAAATAAGCGTATTTGAAATGACTGTACAATATATGTTTAATATTTGATGTGTTAGTTGTCATTTGCAATATTCGTTGATATGTAAATTGGATGTAAATATCTTCATTATAATACATGATTATTTTTTTGTTGGTGTATCTCGTTTATTTGAATTGAACTATACTTAGATTTATATGTAGACGATAAGCAATATCTATGAGTGTATGCATTCAATAAATCACTTGACTTTTATGATATCAAGTGCTATTAAATCATTAGTATGTATATAAGAGTATTATTAGAATATTGTTTGGTGATAAAATGTATGATCAATCACTTTATGATTTTCATGATAAAAATTCATATTTAGACTTAATTGTTTCTTGGTATTTTGTTGTTTAAATTCTTAAGTTTTTTTGTTTTTTGTCTATTTTATCAAGAATTGGAATCGTTCTCATGTTATAAAATGATATATAAAGTTGTGTTTCGATAAGATATAACGTAAAAGTACTCGGTTGATAATCAATTGTATATATAATATAATAGAGGGTTAAACATGTGATAAGATGAAGATATATATCGGGTTCTCGGGTTAAATTATTAGTATGTATACAAGAGTATTATTAGAACATTGTTATGTGATAAAATGTATGATCAACCACTTTATGATTTTAATGATATAAATTTATATTTAGACTTAATTGTTTCTTGGTATTTTGTTGTTTAAATTCTTATTTATATATTTTCGATTTTTGCCTATTTTATCAAGAATAAGAGTCGTTCTCATGTTATAAAATGATATATAAAATTGAGTTTCGATAAGATATAACGTAAAAGTACTCCGCTGATAATCAATTGTATATATAATATAATAGAGGGTTAAACATGTGATAAAATGAAGATATATATATTGGGTTCTCATATATTTGCGTTTAAGAGGTAAATTGTTTCTTGGTATTTCGTTGTTTACATTCTTATTTATATATTTTCGATATTTGCCCATTTAATCCAGAAATGGAATCTTTCTCATGTTATGAAATGACATATAAAGTTGTGTTTCGATAAGATTTAATGTAAAAGTACCCCGTTGATAATCAATTATTTATATATAATATAATAGAGGATTAAACATGTGATAAGATGAAGATATATATCGGTTTTTCATATATGTGTGTTTTAAAGATAAAAAGTTTAACGCATGATAAATTTAGAGAACGGAAACATTTGACGAAGTTAACTTATCAACTGTTTATAAGTTTCATATATTTATTTATGTTCTTTGTTTATGACTATGTATTAGACGAGGATATGCGAGCGATAAGTAACGTAAATGAAATTGTATGAATGTTCAGCTCTTCATATAAAAGTAATTGCGTAAGTAAATTGATATTTAAAAGAAAGGACATCTGATTTTATCACATTAGAATTATGGAGTTAATTAGCCATCTCATGTTTCGATATGGTTGTTACAATAACGTATTTGTTTATTCATACTTATAATATAATTTATGATATATAATAAAATATTGGTGTATATGGTGTAAATGGTGTATTTTCCTTAAAACTTAAATACATTTAATTTTATAATATAATACAAGCTTGGTTGAATGTTTCATTAAATGTAATTGGTAATAAACATAATTTTCTGTTCGATTGCTTTCAAAGTCATATATCATTAAATAGTACGAAAATTATTAATTTCGAAAAATGATATCAAGATTACAATCCTATTTGATCTAGCTTTAAGATATAATGTTCTTGCTTGACAGGAAGGAAAATACCGGCAAGACAAACTAATATGCTACACTTGTTCAAAGGCCAAAAACATACCATGGCATTTTAAAAATCATTTATTCAAATAAATAGTGCATTATTTGCAGGTGAATACTATAATCAATATTGCGTAATTAGGTGTGTGATTATTCCACGACATTTAAATATTTCATAGAATAGCTAAGATATTTATAAAAGTGCCTCAAAATACAGAACAATATGTCAATTATCAACAATGTTATGGAAAACGTATTCAATCAACCATATATTAATGAGAAGTTCTATATTTTTCACACCCATTTAAACGTGTGTGATTCCTTTCATCATATTATGGTTGTAGCCAAACATACCATTATGATATCCACAGTCTATAGCGACCTAAGAATCTACGAATTTCTTGCCTAACATTAGTTGTATAACATTAACTTGGAAGACTTAAATTTCATTGAAAGCCCGTAGTTTAAATAATAACCCTCTACCATTCCATTACTTTCTATGCTAGATAAAACGCCTAAATTTCATAAATTTGATTCCTACTGTAGGTTTGACA
Organism: Hydroides elegans; assembly: GCA_001703475.1. Lineage (NCBI taxonomy): Eukaryota > Metazoa > Annelida > Polychaeta > Sabellida > Serpulidae > Hydroides > Hydroides elegans. Next base: position 27,027 of record LQRL01131740.1, on the reverse strand, counting down.
TTTAAGCGCACAGATTAATAGCGATTGTTTACAAACGAAATTCCCTTTCATAATGAAAATCACTGACCTTAATTAAGGTTACTGAGTTGCAATTACACTCCAAATTGCAAAAATCGACACTATCTCTAAATAAGCCTCATGTTGGGATAGGGAGCAGATTTCGGGGCTGAAAACAGCTAGGTCCACCAGTCACGTACTTTGGCGGACTTAACCGTTTTCAACCCCGAAATCTATCCCATTTCCAACATGGGGCATATTTTGAGACGGATTAGATGCTTGCAATTTAGAAAGTAGTTGCAACTCGGTTATGTTCATAAAGTTTAGTGATTATTTTTATGAAGGAGAATTTCATTCTTTAGCAATCGTACATAAACTGTGCGCTTTAATTTCAAACCTGCAATAACATTAAACTACTTGATACTACAGCTGGCACCGAATCAACATGAAACATTCGTACTGATGCAAATCATTTCCCACACTTAACCAAGTTTAAATCGTTTTTATTATCTGTGCTCTAAAATTATCACATTTGTATATAGTTACTCTAATCTTAATCATTTGACGTAATCATCTCATAAAATATAAGCCTTATTCAGCATTTTAACATCTGATACATTCAAAGGAAACAAAGTGTCTAAATTATTTGGAATGAAGAATAAACTGGAATGAAAATAAATTATGGCCGTTCACAATAATGAATATACATAATCGCGGTAGACGACTGCTAAATAAGATATCTGTACATCGACACCTCGGTTATTTATCCGTTTTTAAAGCGCTTAACAAATTACATGATTAATTGTCATTAAGGTGAAAACAGACAAACAAATATGGGCCCACTTTTGTTGCTAAAAGATTAATAAAAGTAACACTCTAACCCCAAAGGTTGATAAATATCAGTAAACCATAACTATTGTTTGGTTGCCTAAATCTTTTACAGAATGAATATAAGTAATACAACACACAACTTAAGCAAAACATAAGCATTTTTTCTAATAACAACAACGAATTGAGCGACAGCAATTAATATATTAATGAGTTTAAACAATAGTAGATAATGCTGCACAGATAGTTGATATGCATAATACATTCAAAGGTTTCAGGAATTTCATTCAACTACCTTCTACAAAAGTTTCTATTCATCTATAACGCTTAATATAATTCTATGATTCAAAATTATACTCATAAACTAAGCTTTTTGCTCCTGATTACCTATCAATCAAATGAATCTATGAAATAATCAAGGCAGCTCAGTTATGTTATTTAAGCCCATTTCTGATGATAATTGTAGAGTGATTACACAAAAAATAATTAAAACCCAAACCATGTTATTTTTTCATCGGATATTTTCTTTATTGGTTGATATGAAACTTGCATTTTCCCGATAAGAACAAAGTTTCATCCGTACATTAACTTATCATGGGGTCATTCAAAATAAATGAAAACCATTATAAGTAAACACTAAAAATTCCCTATTGCTGCAAAAAGCCTATATAACATATGGAATTATACATAAAAATCCTATAACATTTGCCCGATCACGAACGATATTCTCCGCCTATCCTTGTCTTTTAACATACACTTTTCCTTATTTGAGTTTGGCCTTAAAAGAGAAAGCCTACTTACACTTAATTCTGTGTAATTGACCAATCAACATGCTTGGTTTGGTCAATTAAGTGCATTTTTTATCTTATAGTCCAAAAAAAAACTATATATATGTTATCATATTGAAATTTAGGATAAGGTCAAAGATAGCAGAGTATATGGGCCGATTTCTCAGCCTAGAACTGGACTAGGTTTCAATGCTATATCAAACTGGAAAATGGGATAGACACAGGCTGTTAAATTTACCCATAATATAACTAGGGTTTTAAGATATGGTTTAGGTAACGGATAGCGGAGAATATAGATCTAGGTAAATACATATAACTAGGACGCCTCAATTCTAGCCGACTTTCGATTGAGTTCATCTATGAGTTCTTGAAACGAGTAGACGAACCACTTAGCTCCTTCCTTCACGGTTTTGCGCACTTGGTTGCCACCAAAGCCTATAAAGGCCTCCTAAAAAGATGAAAATAAATTAAAGGTTTACATGTATGCAAAAATATATTTTGAGTACACATAAAACACATAATCTTATGTATGCATAAGAGCTCTTGTTGTCGAATAGCAGATATACATAAATCATTTACAGCGTTTAAGAAGTGCACATTTCCCTTTGAACCATAGCTTCGGAAATCGAATCTTTCTTTTTTGACAACTTGCTTGGTTTTCGGTGTTTATTACAGGGTTTCGATGACAATTTCATCAAAGCAAATAGATGAATAAGACATAGATCTAGCTATCTTTTAAATACTCTCTTTAACTACGAAAAGAATGTGTATTCCCATAAAAAAACGCATATCTTTTCGAAAAATGATGCCTGTCATTTCAAACTTTCTTTGTCAAAATTCAATTTCGTTTCTTATATCATAATCACTTCATTTGAATCGTATTAATACTGGCGATAACTAAATAAACAAAAAATAGTTCCACTTACGGCGGGCGGACACGCAGCCATATCGGTGGCCCCATCACCGATGTGCACTACTTTCTTGTATCCATGCGCGTCCTTCAATTCCTGCACAACACGTGGTTTGCCATCGCAGTCGCACGTGGGCAAGGTGTCATCAAATCCACCATATTGGCCTGAAAACAAATGAAAATGTTAATATTGTTTATATTGAATTATAGGCTAGATAACTCAATTATACTTATTTTCATAATTATGTAATACAACTGAATAGTTGTTTATATGTACAATACATTTAAAGATAGATAATATTTTAGATATTGAATATATTCACAGTTATACTATCATCATGGTAAGGTGTCGTCGAAACCTCCATATTGGTCTGATAATTAAGATAGATTTGTGTTTTAACTGGAAATTTTTACTATAGGATTGCCGATGTAAGCGTTCTAAATACTTATATGTACTGTATATGGAACAATACCCCCTCCGCTCTCCAAAAGAAAATTACAAAACCTTTATACTTATAGACAAACAAACTTATAGCCGCTCGTTGTATACAAAACCATATTCCTAGGTCCACACATTGTTTTTAAATCATCATGCTGAAAATGATTTGTTGACATAATCTGCTCACAAAAACTAATATGCGTGACTGAAAGCAACGACTTTTTTACTCAAACTTAAATTTGACATGTTACCGTTGTAGTAGAAGAGTATCTTGTTGGCCTTGATGTTGTTTTTGGGCACGTTGAGTTTTTCGGCCACCATTTCTATGATGCTACAAAATCCGCCCGAAATCAGGTATACTGCTACGCCTTTCTGCTGAAGCGCTTTCACCAACTCCCTGCAAACAATTGAATATGATTGTTTTCACTTTAATATGTAGGTAGTATGATCTACTTACTGAGTCGTCTTACGGGGGGCATTGTCCAGGGGGTGTTGGAGGAATGGGTATTGTCCATGGGGGAAATCGTCCTGTTCCCACTGAGTGGATCTTATTTCAATACAAGCTTTAACATTAAGACTTGTTTTGTTGTGCTATGATTACCTTTTAGTTACCTGCTTCGAAATTGGCCTATTATGGAATTTTTTAAAAACATCTAACAGATTAATTGTTAAGCATCATATTAATAGTTTATGTGACTTGGCAGGTATTCCCATATCACTGTAGATATATCCTACCCATCTCCAACTTACTTAATACCATCTGTGAGCTGTGGTTTGTGGTCGGTGATAAACCGCGTGATATCTTGTCTTGATGGCTCCATTAACTCTAGTCTCTGTCGCAAAGACTCCTTATATGTCATGGTACCACTCATAGCATTGTTGGTCCTATGATGAAATATAGGTTAAATCTCATAATAAATTCAAATGTACTGGAAATATATTATATACGTTTCTAATACATAATTTGTTTGTCATTAAATATATAGCATTCTGATACATTTGCTTTTCACTTTTTAAACATATTACATACGTTAGATTATGACTGATTCAAATTTAACCACATTTTTGTTTAATATATACTTTTCTTATGTTTTAAGATGTTTTTTTTTTCATCGAATATCAGTCCTCGTTATATTTATTGACACCTTTCGTTTTGCTTTAAATACTACATACTATATATTTTAACGAGCTATGAAGTGCTTATACAAAATGTATATGGCTTGAGCTTATATATGCTTCAATATGCTTTATGTGAGACACTTTTATTTTCACAAATCAGCTTCAAAAACATTGGTAAGAATTTCGATTACCGTGCAAAAAAAAACCTGCTCTTATTGAATTGCATACGATAATTCATTACAAATTATTGAACATGTCCAGTTACCAAAACTCGCTTAGAAAATTGTCCACTTACAGTTCCGCCACTTTATCTCCGACACCAAGATACTTGGCCAGTTCATCGATCGCCTCATCCTTGCACACGGTGGAATCGACATCGAAACAAACGCAATCCGCCTGGCGCCAAATGGCTTTAACTTCGTCTTCAGATGCCATTATGATACCAGTTGATTACTGAAAACCAAAATATGCATTTTTTAATTAAACAAGGAAGAATTCAAAGTACATATCTTTGAACTTCTACTTTGAATTCAAGGTTCACATAGGTATTGCCACACAATCTTAATATACATACAGTATTCTCTTTAACATTTTTTTTTCAAAATCTGCATCTTCAGGTATCTCCAATAATTACACATGTGTGACTATCAGAGACAAACGAAAACAGAATAAATTGCATGATTTATACTGTTTATCTCGTATTTAAATGTTTGAAAAGCTGGTTAAGTCTGCATAATGAGAATCGTAGTTGTTACTTTTTTTCTTCTCATCCTAATTTTCATTAAAAATTGTGTCACGTATCCCAATTTTCCGTAATTGTAGTACATTTTATGAGTTTTAAGTAACGGGAAGATGGGGGTGTACGTTTATTATAGATGAAATGGGAAGTTTTCGCTACAAGGAGGGATGTGCGATTATTGGAGATAGTGCGATTCAGGCGCGGACCCAGAAAATATTGAACATGGGGGCGCAAATTTATTTTTTTGTTTTACATATATGGGCGAACAGGGGGCGTGCGCCGGGTGATTTATATGGTAAATCCGCGTCTGTGATTATTAAAGAATACGGTATATTTTATTTTAAACGAAAACCCAAAATGATAAATGATGTTTAATAAATCAAGGTTTGGATTTGTTTCATTTCCATGTGGCGTCTCATTTGCATGAAGCGACCCTCGCGTACAACAGAATAAATAAATCAACAATAATCCGGTATTATCGCTCATAAAACATATACATATCATGAGCAGATAATCTATTTTTATCAATAGGCTACAACATTATGAAATGCAAAATAAAGAGTAGATGAAAATAATATCAGACCTTATTATAGAGTTGAAACGGTGCAAACGTATATTAAAAAGAGCGATAATATACAGATGTTTACACTATCCGGGCACTTTGCATAAGTGGTTTTTCAAAATTTACATATTGGTGGCGTTTCTTTTCTCTCAGTCAGATAATTTTCTTCAGTTAGATAAGTGAGATCAGTCAAATAATTCACTGAGAATAAAGAAGGGCACCCCACGACATATTTTTCAAAAAGTGGTAAAATCAATTAAAATCATCTTAACAACTATGAAGAACAACCAAATAATGGTTTTTGAACATTACAATTTTGTAAAAAGGTGTTCCTTTTTTCCAAGCCAGCTTGGCTGTTTTTCCTTTCCTAGCCAGCTTGAAACCGAAAAGGAACACCTTTTGCAAAAATGGAAATGTTAAATATTACCAAATAAAGAATTTAACCTTGCAAATTATAGCTTATTAGACAATTGCAAGCAAGTTTAAGCAATTAGAAATAATTCTTTTCACTAGATATTATGAAAATCAAGAAATTATCAAAAAAGGTGTTCCTCAAACTGCGCAAATCTCCAAGCTAGAATGGATTTCCTCAAAATTTCCAAGCCAGCTGGAAATTGATGGGGAACAGCTTTTTTGGGGAACAGCTCGTGAGGTGCTCTTCAATAAAGAAACATATTTTGAATTATTTGACTGAAATTTCAAGGTCAAGGTTACTTCATCATTATTTTGAAGCATTTAGAACAAAATACTGTTCAAATAACTTTTAAAAATGTTAAAATGATTTATATTTATGCATATTAAATAAAAAGCAAATATTACGAATATAATGAGAATTAAAAGAAATAATGATAAAACGTAAAATCAAAACATTGCGTCACGTGACAAATTTAAGTCATTTCAATCAGCCTTCAGTTGACTGAAGTTTTGACTTATCTGACTGAAATGAATTATCTGACTGAGAGAAAAGAAACACGTTTTTCCTTAATTCACTTAAGTCACTGAAGAAAATTATCTGACTGAGAGAAAAGAAACGCGACCATTGTTATTTTTTTTCAAAAATAATGAAATATAAAACGAAAAATATATATTTAATCATACCAAGTACGAATTCAAGTACTCGGTTTAGTAGATTGATACACGAAAATGGCTGTGTTAAATCAATAAATTCGTTGAGTGAAATTATATTAAGGACATGAGTCACTTAACGTCCGTAACATGGTTAGCAAAAATATGGATATTCATAATCCAACTTCAGTTTACTGTGAAAGGGTGACAAGATGTTCTGTGCGATACGTAACGGTGACACTCTATTTTACTTATTCACTAGTAATTTAAGAGAGCCACGCCATACATGTTAAAAAGCTCACTGGAAAAAACTGAAAACACAATTAGCATTTTTTGCCATTTCAGCAAACAATTCCCGAACCTTACACATCGCTCTCTATCACATATAACCGGAGTAAATAGAGAGGTTGTGCAAAAAATGTGTTTTCGGGATAATCGCGAAACACTTTTTGTGAACCACCTCAGTTGGATGGATTTTGCTATAAGTGCAATGTTGTTTATATCTCTGCTGCTTCGTTCAAATTCTTCCAAACAATATTTTAGTCAAACAAATTATTTTGCCCAAACTCTCTATTGTCCTGTGGTTCCATTTACTTTTCACCGTGGCAAGGTCATATCAATCAAAAAATACCTGCTTCAATCAATAGATGTTGTGCATGTACTTGAATATTTGCCTAGCTTCTGTCTGAGACGCAGATAGAGGATAAGACAAGCTGTGCCATATTCATGTCAACGGACCTTAAATATTCAATGTGACAATGTGTTTTTTTTTTCAATTATACATTTGGAGGTTATTGATGCTTAAAGCAATTAAAATGTAAAATGTCTTTTATTCTAATACAAAACTACAGAAAATGTATGCATTTATCGATAATTTTAAAAAATAAAATGTGCAGTGCATAAATAAGATTTGACAACTGAATAACTATACATATCATTTTCGGAAGGGCATCCAACGACCAACGTTTTGAAAAGTGTTAATTTAAGCTTAAAATTAACAGTTATAACAATGAACTATGAACAATGAATAATCAAGTTGAGAAAAATGCTTTTTTGCAAAAAGGTGTGGCTATTTTGTAGCTAGCTGACATAATCTCGCTCATCTAGCTAGCTAGAATCGGGAAAGGAACACCTTTTTTGTAAAATGAAAATCGAAATACTTGTATATATTGCCAATTGTTCAATACACAACACGCTCAGATATATATATTAATGAAAATAAAATACAATTTTCAAATGGATTAGTAAAAAATACAAAATTAATTAAAAATATGTTCCTTAAATTCTTGTAGCTAAACGGCGATTCTTGTAGCTTGATCAATTTTGAAAAGGAATACCATTTTTGAGGAACACCTCGTGGGGTGCACTTCATTTTCTATTAAAACGTAACGTAACAGCTCTCATACATCTTATGCAATCAGGTCATATTTACATAATAAGAAATAATATCAATATTTAATGAACGGACTCTAATATTTTTACAGTTGAAAATTATTGAGCTTGTATTTATTTTACAAATATATTATCCCAACATAAATAAATATATTGGGTATTATATTTTATACATCTTAAAATATATTTAACAGTCAAATAACCATTGCAAACGTTGTAAATACTAACTATTTCAACAAAAAAATAATCCTCAAAACATAAAATTAGTAAAATATATTGAATGAATTATTAGGAAAATTTCGAATTTTAAGAAGAATATAACACACAAAATATGTTAAAAATATTTTCGCTTCTGCTTCAAATATATTAAAGGCAATTATAGCACAATGTTAATATGCATATCAATTGTGCACATGTTATTTACTCTTTTGAACCGTTAACTAAATAAAAAATTTACATTTACATCTAAAGACTAAACTGTATCCCTTTTTTCAAAATGAAAATTATTTGCGTCCGAATACACGTTGGTGGGCAAACCAATATGATCTCTATTAGGTCATACAGGAAATAAAAACAACAAAAGACGCGTTGGTGTGTTTAAATGATCTATAACCTAAAATTAACTTGACTTGTTTTATTTTATTTCTATTTTTATGCATTTTCGAATTGTAACAGTAAAGTCACATCTCTGAACCCAAGAAATGGGTATGGTCTGTAAATATGCACACTTGATTCATAAAACAGAACCTTGCCTGAAATCATTAACAGCTTCTGTTCTTTTTCAACAATATCACTTACAACTATCGGCCATAACTCATTACTTTCTCCAAGATCTTGAACAATTTGAATAAGCGCAAAGAAACTGTTCTTCAATATATTTGACTGCATTGTCATTGTTTCACCAGTAACATAGGTACGAACTCCAAAGCTATTTAAGAAAATAAGATTACATTTGCACCAATCCTCAATCAAAAACTTGATTTTCAAAACAATTTCATCCAAGATAGTTGTTGGCAAAATGTGTACGATCGGATACTTTTTCTTCGAATCAGCCCCTTGCTGAAGCAACGTTGTTTGATCCAGATTATTTTCTTTTGTTTGATTTTTATAGTACTTGTGTAACGGAAAATATACATCACGAGGCAAAAACGTCTTTTTGAAACCAATGTCAGTTACGGGAAATGTTTGCTCAGAATCAGGTAAACTATTTTGGAAATCAGCTGCTATTCTTCTCTGTTTATATAGTTCGCGACGACTTCGCTCGGCATCTTTCCCAATAGACATCTTTAACCAGTCACCTTAATGAAAACAACGATTGAATGAACTTATATATAAAATTATGTATCTGTTTATTAACTATTAACGTATTTACAAGAAGAATATTACCAGTATCGCTTGAAACTAATTAAGGAAAATATTATATAAAGCCTTACCTTTATATGTTGAACAGAAATGCTCTATCATTGATAAAGTTATTTCAAATCGGTAGTTTGAATAATGAGGTACCATCCATATACCATAAAGCAGCCTTTAAATTAACAAACAAAGGTATTAAGCAATATGACACCATTAATTGAAAATCTAAACGATAATTCAAGATGTGTTCAATTTATTCGCTAAACATATTTTTTATTGGTTTCGTTACACAGCTAATCACATTGAATTTGAAAAATGCAAGAAAAACTTACTTCTCTTTCAAGCTGTAAATTGTTATTGCGTGACCGTAGTGAGCGCTTATCTCATGATCTTCTGTTGGCTGTAATGTTATGATTGCCTCGTCCATGTCTACAGCAATACATTTATAATGTTTCGATATCGAAGTTCAAATATGCAACCAAATCATTGTTAAATTATAGTTGCATTAGGTGTTTGCATTGCTGTTCAAATATTTTTAAGAAATTAAAAAGGCACACAAACATTATTGATTGAAACATCAAATTCAATTCTGACAAATAATGGAAGATACAAACCTTTGCCTTCTTTTACAAGTATAATATCTTCGTATAGTGCATTCCGTACGTGTATGGTTATTGGAAAATAAGACCAGACCCAGTCTTTGATAAATGGCTTGAATTTCCATATAATTGGCTGTGTTATCCGACTCCCTTCAGGAAACAGCATTACCTAAATGAAATATCGACTGAAATTATTCTCATATTATAGCCTTAAAACATTATATCATGAATGGCCAAAAATATAAGCAAATGAGTTTATTTAAAAGAGTTATCCACACAAACGGCATCATTGATTAAATTTATTCATCCGTATATGTTTCTTAATCTAGAGTTATATGTATATAAATAAAATTGAATCCATTTTAATAAATACATTTGAGAAGTTCAATCTTTCAAAGTTTATTTCAAATTCCATCTTCTAACCTTTATGCACTCCTTCGATGATTTTGATAATAATCCCATGTATCGTTTTTCTAAATTATTGACAAAATCACTCATATTTTTATCATTTCGTTTAAATGCTTCAAAGTTGTGAACTGCTACAGTTAAATAGTTGTCGTTCGGACCCATATCAGAATTAACGACTTCCGTTTGTGGTCGCATTTCCTCAAGCCATTCTTCCGCACGATTCTTACATTTATCATTATGCATAATTAACAAAGTGTGTTTTTCAACAATATCATTGTTATCGTTCTCTAACTGTAAAAGCTTGTTGAAGTGCCGCCCAGAATAAACATCATATCTCCACATTTGAACGGTGTTAGTGACAATCATAAGATATATAATAAATATTAAATATGTCATTGCCAATTGTTTTATATTTGTCTTTATATTAATTTTGGTTAAATATTCGGCAAGAACAACTTATTACTCATTCTACCTGATATCAAAGCCTCATGTGTAGTGACATTTACACAGCTCTCTGATTATATATAATCTCTTTACATGACTATATATCCATTACCCTATTGATCTGTCCTTATAAGTGTGCGACATGCAAACCCATTGTTGCAACGGATAACGATTTCATGCATTATAGTTTATTAGAGTCTTAATGAACTGTTTTGTTTCCTTGCCATATTCATATTTTATCTGCACTTTTATTTATATGAAAATAACTTTTTATTTTATAAATAACATACATAAAAACAAGTTTGTTTGTATTACTTTCTATTTCGTAATAAATACAAGTAAAAAGATGATAATATCAATATAATCAATGCAATCAGATAATGAAAATTATAGAACCGCGACAACAATTTTAGGGATTTAGTGTTAGGATAGACTTAACTATAATATATATTTTTTTCATATTAAACCATTGTTCTTTTGATATCAATTCTTAATGTATATGATGATATAATAATGAGGCTCAATTTGTATGCAAACCCATTAACTCATGTGCCGTTTTATAAATCTGTGATTTTTCATCAAATAAAAAATATGTACATATGTGTTGATTAACACGGCAATAGTCCCAAAATCGAAAGCATGTTTTAATTTAGATCAGAAAAACAACCCTGGTGAACGACCCAAGCTCAAATTATACATACAGGTAACAACTCAAGTAGTTTTTAAAACAAAATGGCCATGTGAGATCATCTTTTAACGCTTTTAATATATTCCTTATGTAATGTTTAACTGTACCAAAAATATATTCAGTTCAGTGCATTTCATTTGCCCGACTTGCACTCAGCCATGCTCTCGGGCCAACTTTGCCGCAAGGAATCTTGACACATTATAAACAAATAAAACGATAGATTCATTTTTCGTACCAGGTCCTGTTGGTTTATACCTTATGTATTACTTCCTTCTCTTAAAATTTGTTAATAAACAGATTTGTTATAAAAATGATGTCCTAATGTGCACATTTTGATTCAAATTCTTCCAGGAGCTGTTTTATTATAAGGCATAGTTCGTCTTCTAGCCACCTAGTGTGGATGTTACTTTGAACATCTTAATTCTCCTAACATTGTTTTTTGTTTTTACGCATCGAATTTATCCTGTTGATCAAAACTTGCAGTTTACTTTGAGTTTCAATTATTGTTTACGTTTCTCCACTCATTCTCATATACTCTAAATATAGTTCCATTAAATAGGTACAATGTTTAAAAAAAATTGAGGTGATAGCTTATATGCATGTCCCTGGTCTCAACAAATCCTTACTCCCTGCTTCCAGGAAAACCTGGCAATTAGTTGTGCGTCGGTTTTACCAGTCCAGCTAAATTTAATGAAATTTAAATTGTCGACCTGTCGATTTAAAGAATATGTATTCATCTCTGACACATTGCTGCTGTTCTTATTATCTCTCGTTAATAGCTTCTTTATTCAATACTTGTTCATATGTTTTCTGTCTAAGATTCCTCATAAGTGCATAAAATCCTTTCATAATTAGTTGCAACGCAAATATTTCCAGAGCAAGTTTTCCGTATTTTTGTTGACATCTCATCTGTTCTGTACCATGCTTAAGTTCATAGACTCAAACCAGGTTGTTATCCGGTCTTCCTTTCATCTATCCTATATTTGAGTACTCATGGATATACATCAATGCTTGTGACTACTTTGGCCAGCTAGAAAAATCAACAGATCTTGTGAACAAATATGTATATTTCATAGTCAATTCAAAGTCCAAGGGTTTTTTTTTATTTAGGCGATAAAACCCGATAAATGAAACTATTTGAAACATCATATTTGTTCCGATTATTTTAGCCAAGTATTATGTGGACAGATATTTAAAAATGTTAAAATGCTTTATTATATGACCAGCTATATATGAATATAAATGACTATATCATATAGGATAATATAACATTATTTCTAGGTTATACATGTTTTGTTTTAAATATTTCTAAAGGTCTTACTTAAAAGATTAACATAAAATATAGTTATATGAATTTAATTGGGGGTGTCCCCGAGTGAATTCCGAGTTCCTCAATATTTCAGACTCCTTTCGGTTGAATGTATGAAGAGCACCCCACGAGGTTTTCCTAAAAAATGTGTTTCTTTTCAAAATTGATCTAGCTACAAATTTTCGAAAAATGCGATCTAACTACAAGAAATTTAGGGAACAGCTTTTCAATAACTTTCTCTTTTAACCACTCGAGTTGAAAATTTTAATTTATTCTCATTCAAAAACATATAGTAAGGCGTTCTAAATAGAAATGTTATTGAAAATTGGTATTGCGTATGCGAATTTCGATTTTCACTTTTCATAATAAAAGGTGTTCCTCATCGGTTTCTAGTTGCCTAGATGAGCGCAATGAGGCCAGCTAGCTACAAAAATTTGAACACCTTTTTGTGAAAATTGTTCTTCCAAATTTGAATATTAATGTATATTTCAATGTATCAATTGGTTTTAGGGTCAATTTAACCCTTTTTATTAAGTCGTGGGGTGCCCTTCAGTGTTATTTTTATTTTCTAAACATTTACATTTTCCTTTAGGATAACGATAGGTTGTGTTTGGTTTCATAAATCTCATGAGCTAAGGTGTTGATATTTAAACTAAAGAAGGGCACCCCACGACCATTTTTTAGAGTGTTTATTTGAGCATAAAATCACTTGTTGCATTGAAATATGAAATATTTAATCACATTTTAAAAATAATTTTACAATAAGGTGTTCCTATTTTTGTAGCTAACTGAACTCGCTGTGCTCATCTAGCCGGCTTGAATCATAAGAGGAACATCTTTTCTATGAAAAATGAAAATGGTAATCCTGGTATATATGACCATTCTCTAGGTGTGCTTCAGTTTATTAAACCTAGCTCTATATCTAAGAATAAAATTAAACCCTGAATTGACGAAATATGTCATAAAAATCAACAAAAATCTTAAAAGGTGTTCCATATATTCTTGTAGCTAGACACCCATTTTTAAAAGTTTGTAGCTAGATGAAATTTGAAAAGGAACACCTTTTTTGAGGAACACCTCGTGGGGAACTCTTCAACTAAATACCCCGGTCAAGGCACTTGACTCTGATCTTAGATAAGAAGGTTAGTGGTAAGGGGAATGGACACAGGTCATAATTACTGAAAAAAACTTACTCAACCACTCAAACACTCGCTATGTTCGTAACTATTAATGTTGAGGCTGTAAGCAGTGGATCCTTCTCTTGGTTGGGCTAAAGATGATTATATCAGAATAAAACTTATCATGCTATCTCGAAAAAATAAAAAATAAAAAAAAATAACATCGGTTGAAACCAGATAATATGATAATAATTATCATATTGATCGATTCGTTAGACACGTGCTTCGGCACTTTCCGTACATTTCCGGAATAAAATTCTGTCATGGCGTTCTTCCTGTACAAATTTTGAGAAATGATTCCAAATTTATGCAGATTTGCCATAACCAAGCCCCTGATCCTGTTCCCAACCGCTCCACCAACTACAAGCATTGATGGTGATGCATGCTAGGAAAATACCAAGACTCAACGATGGGTGCTTATCTTTAAAATTCAAATATTTATAACGGCAGCCATGTTTATCAAATTTCTGACAGTTGTTCGACTTATATTTTTGGATTTAAAACTAAGTTTTCGTCTCAGTTGTATACATTCAATAATGAAATGTTATGTTTTTCGTTTCAGGTATTACGATCGAGGCAGCACCCATCCGTTTCAGGTAATAATACGGAGTGTCAAGGTCAGCTGTTGTTTCGATCGAATGCGAGAATGGGAATCAAAAAGCTCACATTTACCCAGACCATCATCATGCGAACCAATCAGACAATAACCTCAGCTTTGAGATGTGGAATTAATATGAAAATATATCCAAAAGCATATTTTCAAGTTTTGATAGAGCCACATTATTGAAGGAGTTTCTGTTAAAGTGAATTAAGAACAAGTGAACTTCCCAAATGGTTGATTCAGTGTGCGAAATAAGGATTTGGAAGCCGGTGGCCCGATGGCCACCGGGTTTCCAAAAGCCGGTGGCCCGACCGAGAACCCGGTGGCCAAAATCGATTTTTTTCATAAATCATAAAGATTAAATCAAGGGTACACTTAAAATCCTAATTTGTCACCACCTTAAACCACACTCGCGCTGATGAAAACACCGTACTGCCAAAATGACATTGGCATAAACAGTTTTAATTATTGTAAAATACCCTGAAGTGCGACGCCAGCGCAAATTTTTACGGAAACTTCTTATGGAATTGTATCAATTGAGCATTGAAATCCTTTTAGATTACATTAGCACAGGCGCGAGTGTTATCTGAAACGACACTCGCGCAGCCAAAGGGTCGTTGGTATGCTTGACCGCTAAGTTGCACCTATATGTGATGCAAATGAACAAGCAGTGTAAACAAATATTTCTTCAAAAACAAAAGCAAAAAAATCCAAATAAAGGAAGATAATATATATCTAAAATTCTCAAGTACGTATCAATTGTGTTCACACACAACACATAAAGATACTTATCAAATGCTAGATTTCTCTTTTGTTCATTTTGTTTTAAAACCTTGTTTTCATAATATCTGATATCTATCCAGGGTGTAGCATAAGCCAGAATTCTGCCTCGGTAATTTTTCGAGGGTACCTGAATTCTGCCTCGGTAGATTCTATTTAGCCTCGGATTTTTTTTCGACGGTCTCTAAATTCTGCCTCGGTAGATTTATTTTCTACCTCGTTATTTCTTCGAGGGTACCTCAATTCTGCCTCGGTATTCTTAATTTACCCTCGAAATTACCGAGGGTTTCGACCCTTATGCTACACCCTGTCTATCACTCTTTATACCAATAATGACCTTACATGTATATTGTATTCTGATATATTGTGTATTGATAAT
>LQRL01131739.1:0-22953 GCA_001703475.1 Hydroides elegans | reverse complement strand
TTTGACTATCTTTTCATACGTCCATACTTGTGACTTGAACTCTCTAGTTGAAAAGTCGTAAACCGGTGTTTAGGGTCAGGCCAAAGACATCGATTTTTTTTTCAAATACTTATAGAATGTGATATATTATAGCATATGTTTGTGTACATAATTATTTAAAATAATGCCGTGTCATATTTAACGCTTTTCGTGTGCCCTCGTCCTCTTTGACCAACCATTTCCCAAGTCAATAGAATTCTTAGCAAGTGTCTAGTATTTTGTAATAGAGTATACTAAACATAATTGTTTAATATGTTTATTCTGCGTATTGAATTGATAAAACTGGAACGAGTCTTTGACGACCAATAGGTCCAGGTGTTGTATTAATAAGCTTGGAATGATCTCACAAATGTGTCCCTTTCACTGTATAACGATTTTTGCCTTTTTGATATATTCTATTTTGATAATCACAAACTCTATTTGATATTTCATACGTTTTATGTTATAAGCTTAATTTTGTTGCATCATGGCCAGTAAACGATTATCAGTCGATCAAAACCAAGTGATAATTAAGGTTTATGATTATTTTAAGAGTGAGGCTGATCGTGGTAGACTACGAATTAAGGTTTCAGACTATGCGAAGCGCACTGAGGATATATTTAAGATTTCGAGAAGATCGTTACATAGAATAGTGAGTAAGGGAAAAGGTGATGCAAATAATAACGAAAAAACTGTGAGACAAGAGGAAGAAAAGAAAAGCTTGATTATTTTCTAAAGGACTTGATTAAGAGATCCGTTTACAAGTTTTACGAGAGAAACGAGATGATAACTATTTCATTCCCTTGCAAATGGTCAATGAAAAGAACTATTACGGTCTGGGAACATTAGCGGTGGTTTTGCTTTTAAGGCGTTTCAGTGATAATGCCCTTAATGTAATGCATTCACCATATCTCGTCTATATTTACCACAGTGTGACCAGTTCTTTAAAACCGGCTTTATAGAAATCTAACACATTTATGTAAAAGCTTGTTATCACGTGTGATTGTTTTGAAAATAAAATGCACATGTTATTCTATCAATAGATCTTTACAAACAACTCAATAAATTCAATGTCCAGGCCCCGATAAAATAAGAAATCTTAGTGAGGTTTAGCAGTTTTGGAACACCTGAGACCTTGCAAACTTACTTCATTAAAAATATTTGAAGTTTATCGATAAACGGATTATACCTTGTTAAAATCATATTTACATGTTAGGGTTGTTCATAAAATATATCCTCAAGAAGTTTGGTTTCTGTATTCTCATAATTGATAAAGTTATAAGCAAAAAACCTATCGACACTTGATTTCCAAACCGTCTTTTTTTTTTTATTTGATGTGAATCTTTAAATATGCTACGTTTTACGGACATCGTGCGGTAAACCTGTAAACTGCACTTATTAAATTTGAAAGCTCACGATCGTTTAAACTGTAGAATTCTATGTGAACATTCCAAAATATGAATCATTAAGGTGTGCATTATATCAACGTCGTCGAACATGGTTACAGCGGCTGACGTCAAATATCGCAACGTCAAACGAAAAGTCGAGCAAACGTCGCGTCTACTTAGTGATGTTAAAAATGAGTCCACACAGCAGGGACCATTACAAAACGACTTTTGTACACTGCCTACCGAAATGTGATTTGTTCACCAAATACAATGGATATGCTCTGGTATATGTGTTGATTTTACATTATAAATTATTACGCTTAAAGGGACAATTTCTATAGTAACCACTTATTGTTGTCGATTCACAACTATTACAGACGGATATTAATAAATAATCTTCATAGAGCGAATTATACATAGCAGATACATATAAAAATGCAAATATTGTGAACACTTTACTCCGAAACTTCTTTCCTCCCTTTTATAACCAAAAAAAAAACAATTAGCGAAAAGCTAAAATTCGATATTTCAAAGATGAGAAACATATATTTAGGCCAGTTATGCCATGGGAATCAAAATCAATTAACATAAACCAAAATGTAATATCCCACGCACCTATTTATAATTTCCCATTCGAAAACACGTGTAACGTGAGCGATAATAAAAGGACTTGAGCGATAATACATGAAAACGAGCGAAAAAAGGAGGGAACGTGAACAATTTTATCAGTACGCATGACTGCTGATAGCACACGCACTTCACGTTACCATAGTGACTGCAGGTTTCATTAGAAAAACGCATTCATGCCACTTGACAAAAAGCGTCATGTTTTATCTTATCAGGCTAGAAATGGCATTGGGTTATCATATGAAGTTCAGCCAATGGATAATATAACTTTCAAAAAGGTACTTTTGTACGACAAAACTTCTTGGAAACCTGTTCAAGTACAGTTAATTTATAATCCGAAGAAACGTTTTTCTAAAGATTGCAATAAAACAACTTTGGTCGAACAATTACGCTTTGTCAAGTTATTATCCACCCTTCATGTATACGCATCTTAACTATACATCAAATATTAACACCAACTACTAGTACTATAATCTAGAAATAATCCCAGATCTCATTATCTAGTGTCGATCTGCGGTAATACATGTAACTAACATGATAAAGATAGAACAAAAACGAAAACTACCTTAACACAATACCCTAAATTGATTTTACACGTATTCTATATAAACTTGCATTTTACGTAGAATCAATCTGACGCAGCAAAATAAGTAAACATAAAATGACTGATCGCGCACTATTTTTCTGGTAGCAAGCACCAACGGTGAACTTGATTGCACATATGCCCGTGTCTTCCGGTCGTCCTTTTCTTCAACATTGTTGTTTTCTTTTCTGACTTGGATATCTATAACATACAAAAAGCAATATTCTTACATTAATATAGATCTATTTAGATACAATTTATTACTTGGTAGCGAGTGTTATACATATGAATATATTTATGTTCATACATACATTAGAAATGTGATGAAAAAAAATATTTAGAAAAACTCAGATTTTACCAATTTACATATCGTGTCGGATGCGGAGATAATAAACGTAAAGCAATGATTTGAAATCCAATAATGCATAATCACTACTTTAGAGCATGCCGTTTAATCTTAACTATTCATCAAACAATTACTGATTTATACAACCAACTTTATTCCTGTGATTAACGGGTCACGTTTAACGACAGCTCGATTATCTCACAAACGGAATCAGTTTAACCTTACAATAAGTCATTCTAAAATTCCCATTAAAGCGCGCGACTTCAAACGAAATCTCGTGATGCGGGCCATCAAGTCTCGTGTCGTCTCGTTTGACGTAAGCACTCGTTATTGCATTAACGTGATGACATAATCACAGAGCGGGGTGCGGCCTAGGCGTGTGCATAGCGTCCGTCAATTATATCATTCCGTCAGAGCGTATGTTCGTTATCATTGATCACGTTTGTTTTTATCTCTTATCAGTTTAGTTTTGTCCTTATTATAGGTTTCGTGTTTCGTGTGAGGGGTATAATCCTGCATTCAGTGGCCTTGTGTGAGTATATTAGCTTTGGTGGCAAACCTAGAAATTATCTTAGTCAAGGTCCCTACATTCTAAAACCCCAACGTTGCCCCGCCCCCTTTTCCTCGACCATCGAAAGTTTGATATATCTAGCTTAACGTTAGGGCTAAGTAAGTCTTATTGAATTGATAATGTTACGTAAACGTCTCTATAACGTGTCTATGACATTTGGAAAATGATTGCGATATGAGAATTAGAAATGCACTCGTATTTAGAAAAGTAGCACGCAAGAATGTATCGACGTTTCAGTGTTGGCGTTTCACGACATCTTGCCAAATCGAGACGGTAGCGGTACGACAGTGGGGTGGTAGAGGTTTTAGTTCAATTTGCGAAGTATCTTAGGACAATGTAGATAAAGATTAAAACAATGTTTTGAAATACTATATGGTTGATGGAAATATAATAGTCTTGAAGTTATTACTGAGGCTAAATGAATAATTGATGTTTCATGTCGTAGTGTTATTTAAATAAGAACAGTGTCCTCTAAATGAAAAGGACTTTGTTGTAGATTAATGGAAGTATTCAATGCAAATCCATACTTAAATGTATCATTCATATAAAAGCTGCACATCGGAAGTTTTCCCTTTTTTGCTACGAGGTATTTGTGACTGCTTTAGGTGTTTTTAAATATAGTTAGAATTTCGTGCATTTATTGTAAAATGTTAAAATTATGTTTTAAATGATTAACGGGTGTTTTAATATCCAGAAACCTTCTCCGACTAAGGCTAATCAAAAGCATGTTCCACAAATTTAATTCAAATTTTACCTTGTTTTTACAGATGTTGCAGATCAAATATTTCGACTACCTTTCTTGTGTCATTAATAAAAAGCAACGATATAATGAATAATGTGATATTTACACGCCATATTGTACTAAAACAACACTGATATATAAACCATTCTTTTTCCCGAGTCCCTTTCCCATTGTTAGCAAGCAATCACAATCACTTTTAAGACAATCGCCAAAAACAGCTGTTGCCTAGTTACCAAGCCGGTTGCTAGGGCAATGAACATTTTGGCATTGCTTTGTTTTTCTTTGTCTGCTCTCGTTCGTGCGTGTATTTAGTCTTGCATGTGCATTCCTTTGTCTGATAAATGCATGGCAACTATCGATCTTATTGAATCCTATGAATGTTTGCTGCTAGCAACGGTATTTGGTGAGAATATGTTTGCGAAAACCGTATGTTTGTGTATTTGTTTCGAAAGATGGTACAGCTTTTAAGTTAGTTTATGTTTTGTATTGCACGACTTCTCTAAATACAGTTACCGAGGGCATTATCACCTGCCCAGTAATTCAATAACCGATGGCGCAAGAGTTTTCATGTCATCTTCGAGAAGTAAAAAATAAGATAACGGGAAACATAACTGGTTATTTAGCTTATACATGTAGGATTCTATCTAAATTATTAAAATTTATCATCGGTTTTGCATCGTAAATTCGTTTCCAAACGTTACATATAAAGGCGAGACTTCCGAAATTGATAAAAACGGAAGAAAACGTCACGATAAGGACCGACCATCCAGGGGCCAGATAAGGGATTGATAAATGAAGGGTTTTGTCATCTTTGAAAGTTGACAAGTACTCTCGTTATGCAATGCTTGATACTTGCTTCAAAGATGAAATTGGCTTTATAAAGTGGTCCTAGAACATATCTATGAACTCATCTATGAATGCGTATCGTGTTCTAAGGATTTTGGGAAAGAAACAGCCTGCTGTGTTGGACGAGAAGGGGTATTATATTTGGTTCCTATAATTCAATGTTTGTATGCTAAATATCGCTAAATAAGGTCTTGTGATATAAATTCATATCGTAATCCAAATGTAAATAGACGGCTTAAAAATACGGTTCGGTTTGATACAAAACTGCACTTTGACGACCCTCTCCCTTTTGCAAAGACGAGTTCCCTCCCTGCTCTACACCCATACCCCCTACCCCTCCTCCATTCAAGTTCATTCCCAAGAACGAGCTAGTTGAGAGGGACATGCGTTATCTTCAAACGCAGGGAAAGTGGACGTGATAAGACTATCGAAATTCACAATGACAAAGTGTGACAACGTGATAAGATATTTGATGATGAGTATCTCTAGCTTGGGAGTTATCCTCCTGGTATATGCTGAAGATGCGTTTTTGTGGACGACGCCAAAAGGAAATGACGTTGAAACGTCGATATAAAACTATATCCGGTTGTTTGTTATGTTCTTTGCACATCGATGTGTCATAGTAATGCTGTATCGATGACGATCTATGAGAGCTGTATAACATGACATCCATGTATTGTTGGTTTTGTCTGTTTACAGTTTGTGGTCAGAATTCTGCTCAGTATTAATATATAACGAAGGTGGAACTTGCGGTCCCGTTTTCCATACTCAACGGAAACACAAGAAAGGAAAAGTGTGCCATCCGTCACTAGGGCGTTGCTAATGCGGTAACTATGGGCAACATATGGTAACACTCACACGTGTTACCAGAAGTTCTTCGAAATAACCTATCACAAAGCTGGAGAAGGTAGCCATGCCCCACCTGTGGCCCAAACAACGGCTGTTTACTGTGTGTGAATGTGCACACATGTTCTACACGCATCGTTTGTGTATCAAACTGCTGAGGGCATCTCTTTTCTTCTAAAGACCCTCCTTGATTTTCAATTTATGCTATCAGCATTTAACAGCTGTGAACAGAGATAACTGTTTGTTTCATCGCACTGGGAACGCCACTGTTTTGAATCTACAATACACGAATAGCCATGTTCATTGAATCGACGTTCAAAACGTTAAATAACGTTCATGATTGAACGCCTTTGTCATTCATGTCCAGGACTAGATAATGTTCATTGGCGTTAACTAGGTTCGCTAGGTTCACCAGTGAACCAGGTCAAATCTATGGTTCGCTACGTTCGCTACGTTCACCAATGAACCGAGTCGTGGCCCCGTTCGCCACGTTCGCTAGGTTCACCAAAGCATGAATCGAAAAAATGACATACATAATTATTGCGTCACAATACGTTTCCTAGTTAAATGCCATGTTTTGTTTACGTCACAGCGTTTAGCATTCATGACGCAATAAATTATTTGAATATTTACAGTGATTCTCGGGTGTTTTATATGGAAAATGTTTTACTTATCAATATTAATCAAGTTAAGATTCATTTTGAAAATAAATAAATTATAAATGACGCGGAGAAGATGAAGGAGAAGAAGAAAAAAACGAATGAAGTGAAGATGCAAGACAATTAATATATCAGGCAATAGTAATAAAAGGATATAAAAAAGCACCTATTAACAAGGTTTACAGATTGTGTTTTTGCCGTTATTTTTTTTCATACACATTCAAATTGAATGTTTTAATGGTTGATCAAGTTTTATATGAATATTAAGTTGCGTAGACGAACTAATTTAATTTGTTTAAAAAAGAAAATATGATATTTTCGATAACTTGATATCTTGTCATATACCTATTATTAAATGCACATTCTATTGTACATTATACATTCAAGAAAAAGGTTTGTATCTGTTAAGTACATTGCATCCAACCCGTAAACAAATGTTTATGTTATCATGATGAAAAAAGACAAGAAAATGTTTTGCAATTGCATGTTGGTGTGCATTTGAATAATATTTTATACATAAAGACATATTTAACAATGATAAGTAAAGCGAAAGAAACACGAAGGAAAATAAGAAGGAAGACAAGAAAAGAGCAAATGAATTTTAAAAAGATAATAGAACATGCTATATTCTTTCTTTATTATATCTAACCTGTATCCAGCCCATATGTAAACTGATGGAGTTTAAAAAATATTCATTTCCTACTTATTTCATTTTTTTTATGATTTTGAAATGATTTTATTATTCTTCAGTGAAAATCCAGACTTGGCTTTAAGTAATAAATTGGTGATACAAATACATTTTGTTTAATAAACCACTATTGTACTACGATTCACTGGTGAACCTAGCGAACGTAGTGAACGGGTAATGTGCTACGATTCACTGGTGAACCTAGCGAACGTAGTGAACGGGTATCGTGCTACCATTCACTGGTGAACCTGGCGAACGTAGTGAACGGGTATTGTGCTACCATTCACTGGTGAACCTAGCGAACGTAGTGAACGGGTATTGTGCTACCATTCACTGGTGGACCTAGCGAACGTAGCGAACCGGTATTGTGCTACCATTCACTGGTGATACACCGAACATGCGCCACGCTTTATATATATTCTATAAAAGTGTTTGGTGAACCTAGCGAACCTGGTGAACCCCGGTGAACATATTCGAGTTCTGGACATACCTCGCCTTTGTGTGCCTATCTGGGACATTTTCTCATCCTGACATACTTGAATTTATGAAGCAAGGCATTCGTCTTTTCTATATTTCATTCGTAAAATCGTTAGAAACGCAACATGTTAAAACGTATAACAAGCTTAAAGCAGCGTGTTAAAACGTCGAACATCGATGTCTAAGCATGAACAGAACTGTTTTTGTCCGTTAGATTGCTATCTGTACATCACAGGCAAATAGTTCACGGACGCTATTTGAAAGGTTATCACATGATCACGTTTATCACATGACCACACGGGCGTGCGCAGTTTTGATTAGTAACGGTCACCTAATCAAAAGCGCGTTCACTGCAGCTGTACAAGGGTTCGCAGCGGGTGACGTAATCAGTAATTGTGTATTACGTCATGGACTCGTGTTTAATCATGTTTGATTATGTAACAGTTATTGCGGTGACCTTATGCGCGAGAGTTCAAATCGCAGACGTCTGGGGGCTGGGAAGGGTTTGAGGAGAAAGGGGCGGGGTGATGCAGTTTGAAGGTGTGAGATTGAATAAAGTGAGAACAACGGATGATATGAATAAACTAAATTGAATGATACGGCTTTGTTTCGTTTGTACCGAGCTGTTAGCTATGTGACGAATAAAATGTTGAATTTCTTGTCTACATGTACGGAACCCTATGTAAAATAACATAAAATTCAATAATATATCCAAACAGAAAAATAATAAATAAATACTACCAGAAACAACACTTTCTTCACATTGTCCCCAGATTTTCATAATTGTCAAGAAGGATGTTCGATAATTATTTCGAAAATTATTGCTAAAATAGTTAGATTTTTAATCTAAATATTTGTCACCAAACTCACAATGAAAACTAATTAACAAACTATTTTCATCTTCAAATATTCAAACCTCGCTATAAAGCAAGTACCCTATATAATTAGCAACTATCATGAGCGTATTAATATTCAAATTCCGAACATCGTTTAATGTCACGTCTGACCACCGGGGTAGACCAGCTGATCAGAAGTCTGTACACCTGCCTCATGTAACGGCTTTTTATTCAAATTGTGGCCTTTTAAACAAACCAGCATTTAAATGTCTCGTTGTCTGAATTTCAAAATATGTGTAACATTTGTATTATGTGTTTTAAAGGCGCACAGCTGTATTTGATATGTATTGATTAATATATAAATGAAATTGAATGTTCATCTTCAAATGTAATAAATGTAAACACATATGGTGATGAATGATTATAATTTGAGTGTTTTGTACGAATGGAATTCAAAGACATATCTATAAAGTATCGTGCTTCGTTGGTTTTAAAGCATAGAATTCTATCCAACCAACCAATTGTTTTAAAAACCGCAAATGAAAACTTATATGGGCTACCTTTGTTTACAATAAATTCAAAATTTCAATGTTTTCAAACTATTTGAAATTTTGTGTTCGACCTTATGTTTCTTGTTTAGGCTATCATTTCCGTTGCAGTTATTCATCGGTCTAAAATTATTATCTCTCCATCGAACTTCAAACATTTCGATAAATATTGTTAAAATTATAAAACATTTAATTGTTATAGATACTTTTCCGTCGATCAAATTTAGGTATTTCATAACATTCTTGTAACCCAAAAAAGGGGCGTGATTCAGTGGGACAAGTATGTTCAAACAATGTCATAACACCACAGCAATAATTTGTATTTCCTAGAAGAACTTATTCGAATTGAATTACGTCAAAGGCATTTATGATATCAGCATAGGTTTTTGGCGCGAAATATTTCTTGGTGTGAAGTACAGTCAACTGCAAATATACATATTAGGTAAAAGTTGTAATAACACCCTGATATCAGCTTAATGCATTTCCTTTTTGGGGATGACTCATGATTGATATATATTGTTAAATAAAATACATATGAAAATATATGAACTATAAAATCTCAGCAAGACCGCGTTTCTTTTTTCAATTACAGACAAAAACTATTTGACAAATTACATGATGCATGTTTTCCTTTTTCGACCAGGCACCAACATCGTAAACTTTTTTTTCAAAACATATCTTTTCGTATATTAGTCGATGACGTAATAACGTAACATTCTTATTATTCATCACTCCTGATTCTTTGGGTGCCGTCGTTCGACGTGTCCGATCGTGGTTCGGTTTTGTCAATAATCATTTTTAACAATAAAAAACAACGTCACGATAAGTCTATATATTTTAAATGCTATTTCACATTTTGTGTATAGGTAACTTTCAACGAGTAAATCCAGTCATGTCCGTTGTTTGAGTCATTTTTTAGAAGGCGGGGCACTTGGAATCCGTTAACATTGAGTAAGCATCTTATATAAACTATATCATACACAACTCACCTAAATAAATAAACGGCTATAATACAGACGTCACACAGCATCTGGACGTTTATAAGTCGAGACGTCGCTTAGTTGCACTTTTGGATTTCTTCGCGTGGAAATAATCTGCGAAAATATAAACAAAAACAATGATATGTATATTCAAGGTTTTGAATTAAATGCGATTATGTACTTTAGTTGACCACAATTCAACATTCGCATTACAATAGCGGTGACGTTTCAACGATTGAATTCAATTTTTTGGTTTCGCTTGGAAATTCAAAGGAAAAAGAGCAAATCTTGAATCGTTGGGTTTACTTTAATTTCCTTGTAATTCGCAGCGATCGCAAGACATTCAGTTCGAGCTTGGCCGCACCATTATACAGGTGACATTGACGTAAATGCACTGTTATTTTTAGCAACACTTTTTTTCACGCCCATATTTTTAATAGCTTTTTTTTTGTTTCTTTTATTTTAAAAAGTTACAGCTTAAAAAGTCAACATAGAGTAAACTTACTATGAAAGTCTACGTTTTACGCTAGATCTAGGGGTGCAAAAACGTGTATGTTTGTAAAACCGCAGACAGACATACAAAAAAGCCTTGTACAATGAATAATGCTACTACTGGTATTAATTATAGTAAATTTTCAGGTCGCATTCAAATTATTATGGAGGGGATAAAAGGATATGTTAAAACTTATTTATGTTAGAGAAAACCTGGATGTTTAATTTGACGCTATTGTCTATATAAATTAGGGAGCATCAATTATCTTTGATTCAGTCTTGTTTAAAGTGAAGTTATTTCCGGACCCCTGATTAGTAGATCTATAATGTGAGAAGTATACCACTATCATTTTGAAACATTTTTATCTACGACTGGTTATAGCCTACATTCGTAAGCAATGCTACTGCATAGCGTATATATTCTTAAATAATGCTCGCCCAATATATAGTTTTGAATCGCTATACATTTTGAGTCTTGTTGCTGAAGCGAAATTTACAATTCCGTTGGCACTGAGCCAACTTATAAATCCAAAGTCAAAATACAAGATGATATCATTTTGACAATTTGAAACCTATCCCTGGATTTGAAGAATTGCCAACGACAAATAATCTATGATGGCATCAAGCCACAGCAAAAACAGTTGAAGTGAAATCTTGACATTTGAAATCAATTATGCGCTCTTTATGTCAATGATTTTTTTCATAAACCTTCTATGAAAGGGGAGGATGGGGGACGGGGAAATTCGTGATTTATACTATGAAAAGCACAGCTGCATATCGTATTCATAAATCAAAATAATACATATCCTCATCAAACATATGAAGGCTTTTCGGCAAAAATACGACCAATTCTTATAATGTATTCATTGGCGATTCCAGAAAATGTTTCACAAAAAATGTATCCATATAGAGCCGAATGGGGCGCCAATATATTTTTGTTTGATATAAAAAAAGGCAAACGTGGCAACCGTCACGCTTTTCCTTGCGTATATCCGCGCATGACAATACATGTAATTGTAAACGACATCCATCTTTACTGTAGCACTACATGAACAATAATTAGTTTTGGAAATAAACCTCAAAAGTATTGATTCAATATTGTTTCAACACATAAGTGCATCTGGACACATCGATATTTTTTATGCATACTCAAAACAGTGCTTTATTTATCCCGCCTTTTTGGCATGGAGCCCATACATATCATGTTTTGCGCACGCACACCCCTTTTTATGCGCATGCGTATATTGAGTGATTGACACATATCCAGGGTAGCACATATTATGTGCCACTGTGGGAAAGTGTGTTAGCGTAAAAATGAGTTCAACGCTTTTCGTAAAGTTTGAAAACAAACAAAAAGGGGGGCACGGACAAGTTATGGTTTCCATGCAAACGTTCGATAGTCTTTTAGAATATTGTTAATGATTGTGATTCCGATTTCAGCAGAAAAAATATTGAATAGATACCTTCAAGAATTTTTTTTTTCAAAATTGCTAATTAACTTTGTAAAAGCACAACCTGAGGAAATAGCATTTGTCAGGAAACATTAAAAATATGATCGACGTAGGTGCAAATAATTAACAGATTTATTATCTAATATATTTTGCAAGGAAATTGTCAAGTGCGCCTTGTCCTATTTGGCAGTGACTCATATATTTGAGTGTGTGCATATTTATTTTGAACCGTGCGTAAAAGTCGAGTGTCTTTAGTTGCAATGCACTGAACTGCATGGAGGATTGGATGCAAAAATAGAAACAGTTAATATAAATCAGTGAAATAAGTAATATATATCGTCCATTTTTTCGCGAAGTGACGAATAGGCATTTTTCCCATTTTGAGATATAGGCAAAAGAATATCTCACCATTTTCAAACGAAATTATCATATACCTTATCGTCTTTCCTTATTAAGTTACCTAAATAATAAATGCATATACATTATCAAACACCTTATTATGTTACCTAAATTAATACATGCATTGAAAAACCATAAATTTCATTCTATTATTGCAATGACGTCATCAAACTTATTCGTCACTTCGCAAAAAAATATTAAATGCCAACAATATCTCAAAAACTAAAATAGATAGGATATTGAAACTTACGCATTTGAAAGACATCATTAAAAAATGTTCAAATTTGGTGTTAACTCAAAATCGTTAAAAATTCCTATTCGTCACTTCGCGAAAAAATGGACGAAAATTTGTAACACACATCAAATACGTCATTTTTCTATGTACATGTATGTTACATGTATAATCAAACCTTGAAATGCGTTGTGACTTTAACTATATTGGATCTATACAAAAGACGTTTATTGAATTATGTTATTTTTGCACAGAGGTACAATTTTCATACTAAAGAAAGTGAGGACAGCAGTTTCGTGTCATTGAACTAGGCAGCAATAACAACTTTCAAAATAATTTTCACATGTATTTCATGTTATTGCAATGAGTGAATGCCGAATCGTTTCAAATCATGTAATCATACATCGTATCGATTATAATATTGTAAGTATCTATATTTCTTTGGTTCGATGCCCTCTTTGAAGGAGACAAAACTGTAATAAAGTAACATATAAACACTATAATTGTGACCGCATACATGTATACTATATAGCATAACGTAAGCAAATGGTAGTAACAATAACACATGGCCATGATGAGATATACCCAATTGCTTTATAACCATATATCCAAAACAAGTAATGAAGCGTTTCTTACCTGTTATTTCCATTTGCCGTTTTCGCGATGACGTCATTGTAATTTGTGACCTCATTCCGCTTTGTGTTGACTCGTTGTTGTGACTTGTGGATGCTGTATCCTGACTAGAACTCACACTGTCCGTATTACACGAAATAGTCGACATATCGCAGTCTTTCGGTGAAGTCATCGTGTCCTTTGACGTTTGACGTCGTGACGTCACAATAAGCGGCGTTGTGACAGACGAACTATGGAGAGGCGTTTTCACTTTGACCGTAGTATACACTTCCGGTACGTCGTTCTCTTTCTCCCATTCGTAGTCACCTTTCTTCGGCGTTTCCGTTGCGAAATCGAAATTGTACTTCGCACTCATTTGCTGTTCGTGCGCCTTCAACGATTCGCGCGCAACGCGTTTGTTGAGCTCAGGGTCACCGGGTCCGAACAGGCATCGACAAACACTCGATTGCGAGTGATCTTGCGTGGACTTTTGCGTATTTAGAAACGACGCCATGATCTGGGCTCGCAGTCGGCTGTAGGATTGCTGCTGTGTATCCATACTGGTAAAATAAAGAATAATACAGAAACTATCCACAACGTTGCACAGTTATCCAACAATATATTGCGCGTGTAATTATTCTTAGTCACAATTCATGGACGAAGGAACAATGGCGGTCGGTCAATACAACAAGAATATTGATCTTGCACAGAGACACTAAGAAAAACACTGCTGCACCATTGATGGCTAGGTTAACACTGATCTCAGATACAGCAGAGAAAAACGTTTGTGCTTTACCGAGATCTGAGGGGCTCATTAAAAATTCAGCCAATCGGCGAGCGGGTTACAAATGCGCGAAGATGCTATAAATAATACGAGTTCGCTTATGCGAACGTGAGATCAGCTGGCGTTTGTAGTGAAATGTTAGGTTGACTTATTAATTTTTTTGTAGAGCTCAAAAACACAGATGGCTTGTTTTGAAAATGTTCTGTTTGCAAAATAAAAATGCTGATTCTCAAAAAATAACCTGTTTTTAACGTGTTTATAACTTATTTGTTGCACACTATGTGTTTTTTGTTCTATATTTTTCTTACTTTTAAACATTTCAGTGTGAAAACACACCAGTCGCTTGATTATTCATTAGTTATGTGTGCTTTACGTAATTCTCTAGTTTTTGTTTTTCAATCATATAAAATGGGTAAAGGAGGTAATTGTTTTTTTTTGTAAACTAGCATTTTTTTATTGTGTCGAATTTGAATGATTGATAAGAACTTGACCTTTCCATTATTACTGTTTCTATTTAGCTATAAGGAGCCGAAAGTATGAATGACGTTGGACCTGGACCCGTTACATCTGTTTTATTTGACCACCATTTATTCAATTTCAAGTTTCCAATACAAGAAATACAAATCACAATGGCTGACCATACAGTTAACGCGCTTTATAAGTTGACGACCGTACGCCCGCACGCCTAACACTCAACGCCAGCACGCTTAATTCTACGCGTTTGAAATCAATTTTGCGCACGTCCGCACGCCCGCACCTTATAAACGAAATATAAAATTCAAGTTCACGTCAAACAACCAATACCCCATGGGTCCGCTGTCACCTGTTTCTAATCAATATAAGATAAATTAGATTCAAAACATTGCCCCAAAATAGATACAAATAAAAATGTAAATGTTTAACTCTATGTTTTGTCGATTGACGGTAAGGTAAGGGGGACGTCTCTTCTGCATTTCTTTGAGTTCTAGAAGTGCGAATATTGTCTAAGACTTTTGAATTGTCACCAAGGTTACACCTATTCAGATAATGCCTCATAGCTCTTACATTTCCCCTAAGCACTAATAAATTTCTAAAGCATCTCCCAAAATTTAAATAATTAAAAATATCAAATAAAAAGTTCAAAGCTAAAACTTTTTCCGATATACCCAAATAACAATAATGCTCAGTGAAAAGGTATCAAACTGTGACGATCCGCAACTGATCTTATTGAACTTACAAATTAAATTATTATATAGGATTGTTCATATGGGATGCGTTAGATTGTCCTTTTGCACTTGACTAATTCCCTATAGTCTCATCAGTATCTTATATATATGCTAATTATTTTAACGTTTGACCTATTCCCTGTCCCTTGATATATTTTTATATTTTTTCTTTAAAAAATGCTGTCTATTTTGAATGTTCGTATCTTACCTGTTCTTTTCAGTAATAAAAACAATACAAATGCAAAGTAAACAAACTGCATCCCTTTTAATGACACATACCGGTATGTATAGGAATCAATCACCAATTGTTACAAACATTCGGTGAAACAGTCAATAATAAATAAAAAAAAAACATACTTATTCAAAAAGAATTTCAGATGCTGATATCTGACAATTATGAAGAAATCATTAGAAGAAGTGTATGACAAAAACAACAAATGTTTTTGGGCCCAGAGTTCTTCTTAACCGGAACTTATCGTGATAAAAATTGTGATTTAATAGTTTCCTCTATATTTTAGTCAAGTGCATAGACTTCTATTACAATTTTTCATCTGTAACATCAGTGCAAAGAACATCATAGAGCTCATTAAACATCCTCGAAATTGTTTTAACTTCAAGGAAAAAAATATACATTTGTAAAGAACATACATGTATGTAGATCTATGTTAATACTAGACTTCTAATGCATAATAAAAAAAAAACTGGCAGTTTTGTTTGACAAATTGTCTCGTGGTAGCGTTTAATATTGCCAATTTAATTTATATAAAAACGGTACAGAAAATGCAATTAAGTAGGTCAATGAAACTTAACGCTTTCGTACATGTAGCTCTTTGACTGTGTACACGCAAATTACTATAACATAAACAAAAGTGTACATAGTATTTTTGTCCTACATACGGGTAATTTAAAATTGTCACAGAATAGTGAAACACAAACATGTGTATCCCAACGATTGGAAGTCAGTTGCTATAACGTTACAAAAAAATACAAAGTTCAATTCGGAACAAATGTATGATTTCCTTTATATAGCGAATTCAAATTGCCTGATGTTCTTTATTGAAATATAAGTATATGTCGTCTTATTGAGGATTTACGGTTATCCCAAATCTTCTCGATGTTTAAGCAACGCTGCTACCAATATCCATGAAACAAAATAAATGTATATCTAAAATATATGTGAAACATTCAATTGATGTTTAGATTCTTTCTGAATGGGATGGGAAACCATTGCTCTTTTTAGACCCAGGTTCAAAAACAAATAGGTCACCCACTTGTAAAATAGGATCAGTGTTTACTTGAAAACTCAACAAAAATTATAGTAGGCCGAATTACTATAGCGTAACAGTTCCCGCCAAAAAATATATGTTTGTCCCAAAATGGTACCAAAACACTTGCACTGTGAAGGTTTAGTGGGATATAAGTGAATGTTCAGCACTCGCAAGTTGAAAGTGTCCTTGAAATTATTTTTCACTAAAACATTGCATTCATGCGCAATCAAGGTTAAATTTCGCTTTTTAGTTAAATTAATGTGGGTTTTATGGTTATGTTAATGTCATTAAGAGCTTTGATTGCATTTTAAGGAACTGTCAAATTGTAACTTTCTTGCACTTTTGCTAAAGCAATTAGGATGAATAGAACTATATACATTGCAGCTCGTTTTCTTTTCAATAACTATGATTAAAACTACGACGTGTATGTCCCTTGTATTTTCGATTGCCCGTTGCTGTGTATACGTGGGTACGTCACTCTACGTAAGAGCTGTGCTTACAGTGTAAAAACACAGCTTCCACGTCCATGTGGCCGAGTTCACGTAAACCGAAAAAAAGGCTCGTAACACCGATTGCGCGCTTCAAACCTAAAGTCACATTTGTATACAACAACTTAATTACCAATCCATTCTGTTCATACAAAAAGCGCAAAATATTAGGAGCTTTTTGCGTGAACGTCAAACTACAAAAACGCGGAGACCGTTTAGAATATTGCTAGAAATTCTTTCGATATGGATTCACAATGTGCTCCCTATTGAAAAGTTTTAAGGAGCGACCTCATAATGCACCCATTCATAAGAAATACAGTACAGTGCTATCATGTATTTCGCATAGGAATAACGTCATTTTTTAAACACTGTTATTAGGACAGTACTGGTCCTGGTAAATATATCTTAATGACAAATCGAGAAATATGAACGATAAAAAAAGTTAAAATAAACATCAACTTTTTTTGATTATCAAACCATCACTCATCACATGCTTAACCGCGCAGAAAACGTACATGTATATGTATTTTGCTGGTTAATAACGTCCATCAATGAGCGAATCGTATTTTTTATTTCTATAATTGAGTTTTCTACATTTTATCATATTCACATATTGACATCAATATTTATTCCACAACCAGATGTCATGAAACATTTAACCCACGTAAGAGGGGTCATGATTCGCTTCCCACACATCGCAACAATTTAGCAGATTCTAAAAAAAAAACATTAAACGCAACGTCAACAAACGTCACTATAGGCATTCTCGCATATAAACGGCGTTGTTTCGTTGGGGTCTCGGTAAATATATAAACGCATCATGTCTCTTTAAATATTTTAGAGTATCATGTTTATAGACTACACAGAAATAACTGGATATGACAAAGGAAATTATTTCCTAAAATTATCACATAACCATTAATTGCTGCTGATGTAACTTTTTGGGCCTACATCTATCTATTTTTAAACGGACAAGTGAAGATGGGGACCAAAGTCAAAAGTCGAATGTTGTTTTTCCACAAAAAAAAAGTATAGCTCACAATAACAATTAAAAGAATCGACCGACAAAGGTTTGATGTATTTGTTTTTTAACGAAACCTATGTTTTTTTCTTATTATGATTAACTGATTACAAAGAATTTCCCATAGAACAAGAGTATCATATTTTTATTTTAATATGCATTTTTGTATCTTTTGATAAAATAAAAAAAGTTTGACACCTTTGATTGATCAGATACAACTTTGTGTGTAAAAGAACTACCGCGGCGGCCCTGCCCAACTGTCCGTTCGCGAGCAATATACAATAATCCAGGCTTTATTCCTTCATTGGGGCGTGGTTGGATTCGCGTTTTAAAATGCAGCTTTTTGTGTTTAACCATCTAGTTTCTTTATGGGAATCTCGATACGCGCCTACGCTTAAAACACAGAGGGCGTTTGCGAGTTTTCCATGAAGAATACATAGGAAAAAAGGAAAACATAGTCTTATAACGCAAATGTTACCTCGCCCTTCTGTTCGGTTGCTCGAAGAATTCCTCAACGATTACCATTCCATCCACTCACCCTTTCCCCTTCGATCCGCTTTTACATACTCTGTGCCACTCTCCATTTAAATCTCCACTCAATGTTTCCCTCTGTCAGTTAATCTTATACCTTATCGCTCACTTAAACCAGCGGCTTTGAAAATTAATACTTAATTGAATAAAGAATACTTACGTTAGAAAATGTATAATAATATATCCTATGTAAAATAACTTTTTCTTTAATCTGTAATATATTTTCTTGTATGTTCCTAGTATTTATTATGTGATCCCAGCAGTTAAAATGACCCGTTATTGTGGGAATTTTCGATTATATATGACTTGTGTGTCTATACCATTACTCATATATCGATACGCGCCAAATAAATGCATTCGAATCAAACGAATTTCAGTGAACATTCCTGGTAAATATTGCAGTTAGTAGTTTTTCGAATGCGCAGAACATGGTTATAACGCGACAAGCTTGGGCATGTAGTTTAAATATTGAAGAGTAGCCAAAAATATACATTTGAATGTTGCATGACGTAACTGTATGTAAGCAGACGACAGTTATTCTTAAGTGTATGTAAGTCCTTGCTTGAACTTATGGCTGTTATGGTATACAATAACGGAGACGTCGAAATAGACACTCTGTAGATACATGTAAGTTAAAAAGGCAATAAACACAAACTTGATTTACATATAACGATTAATAAAAATCTAAATAATATATAGTTAAAGCCTAGAATATGCTTTTCATTTTTTACACATAATATGAATATGTATATGAATATCTATATCAACCATTAATTTACCGCCATATGACGGGCTTTTTGTTAGAAGCATGTTTATGGAACGATCCAATTGTACGGGATAACATTTTTTACGTATACTTATTAACTTATGATAACGCAATATAAAATAAAATGAAAAAAAGTCTTTATAGAGGGTGGTTGCCTTTATTGTATTGCTAAATGCATATGTGTTAACAGATAGAAGAGATTCCTATTGTTCATGAGGTCCGGTGTGTTCGGGACATCCTAAAACACAGAGACGTCTCCGACCTGGTGATGGATATTTTTTGTAGAATCTACAAACAATGTGCGGGGTATACATAGAAGTTTTGAAATCGAATTATATTTTAGTTTTGGTTGCTTTTATCTTTTATATAAGTTAATGTTTATATAATGATTTTGACCTTTATGATTTTACTTATATGATTATCAACCCAACTTATTTTAACTAAAAAAAAAACAATTCAACAAAAAAAAAATCATTGAAAAATTTAAATCCATGTAGCCTAATCCGTATGCAATTATTCGATCAAATTCAACCTAAAGAATTTCCTGACCATCAACTTTTCACCATTAAACGCCAACCCTCACTATCTTAAAAATAATTCTCTGGTCACCTATACATATAGACCTTTTGCATTTTGTCTTTTCCAATATTTCTCATTTGGTCTGCTACAATTATTGACTTGCTGGTCATGTATGGATGAAATTCTGTTAATGGCCATTGGTCGATCAAGATTAGGAGAAAAAGACTATTAGTCACTATAGCAACCATGCCCTTCGCAGTCAATAAGATTTGTATCGGTTATTGCATTAAATTATATCTTTATATGATATGGTTAAAATATTTTTTATAAAAACGATAATTCAGCAAATGAAATCAAACATTTTAACTGTTATCAAAATATCGGGATTAGCAGGTATTAAAATGAGTTGAATATGCCATCATTGCTGCCTGATGCAATAAGGATATGGTAAAGATAAAAGTCACACAATAGAAGTATAATAACAGGCTATTTTGTGGTTAAAAATGTCACAAAATGACGATACAATAGTTTTCTATCGTTTACGTGCATTAGATAAAACACCAAAGATAAATCATGACATAACATTTGGAGGTGACGGCATACGCCGCGGTGTCGAACAAACTTACGCCTCCCTGATACGACATGACGCCACACAGGGTGACGTGACTCGAGGTGACGTCACGCAAAATAACGTCACCAGACGTAACGTCACACGAGATGAAGTCATTCAAAATAACGTCACTCACAATGACGTCACACATAATCATGTCCAATGCAACGACGTCATACACAAGGGTGTCTTGCGCGATGATGACGCTACAGTGACGCATATTGTATGTGACTCCCTCACCACTAGGGCGTGGCTGTCTCCTATTGGCGTCACCACTTACCCGCGACCGCGCAGTGCGCCACCGCCGAAAAAGGGGAGGTAAGTTCATAAGACCGCTTCTTGGGGACAGTGCTCTCCGCTTAACTCGGGAAGGGCACCCCCACGACATATTTTATCGAAAGTTTAAATTGAGTGCAAGAACCACTTGAAACTTTAAATTATATAGAAAAAAAAACATATTTCATTTGATGTGATCCTTATTTTTATGATAGATGAGCTCGGTGGGTTCATCTAGCTAATTTGACTTTATTTTACAAAAAGGTATTCCTAATTTTGTGAATTGAAGACCTCGAGGCGCTCATCTAGCTACCTATTTAGAATCATGAGAGCTATGAAATAATTGTAAAAGTTGCTCCTTAAGTGTTTGAAGTTAGAAAACAATTTTTGAAAGTTTGTAGCTAGATTGATTTAGAAAAGGAAAACCTTTTAGAAACACCTCCTTTTAGGAACCTTCATATGGTTTAATTAGTCATAATCTATTTCATAATCCATACCATGTAATAAAAGCAAAAAATGTCAATTAGCAACTTGCAAAAGTTTAAATCAAAATAATTTCATAAATAGAAACAAATACATTTGACTTTGCTATTCCATTTAAATGTCACAATCCGTTCGTGTTTGAATTACATTACTAAAATGTCTTATCTATCATCAACAGGTGTCCGGTAAAAGCGGAAGCTTGTGAGGAAACAGTGCAACGCCGCGCACGCAAAACTGCTTTGTTACTAGGGCAACGTG
This sequence comes from Hydroides elegans, assembly GCA_001703475.1. Lineage (NCBI taxonomy): Eukaryota > Metazoa > Annelida > Polychaeta > Sabellida > Serpulidae > Hydroides > Hydroides elegans. Next base: position 1,403 of record LQRL01131739.1, on the reverse strand, counting down.
TACATCACGTGACGCAACAAGGATTCCCCTCTGACGCAGTCCTCAAGGGAACCACACTCAAAATGGATTTTCCCAATACAATCAATAGCATTCCTCAACCCATGGCTAGTCTTATACCGGAAGTGAAAGTAACGGATATGACCCGACCGCATACAGCTCAACCGTGTGTTGGCTCTACCGGTGAAAAAGTAGAACTTCCGGTTAGACCAAAAACGGGATTAGCCAAGTCACCACCGGGTCTCAAACCCCTCATGGTTCGGCAGAATGGAAGACGGGATATTAATCACGATCATACTTTGTTGCGTATTCAATCTGCTTGTGGCATACGAAGCAGGCGAAATGAATCTATTTCGGCCAAGGGTGACTTGAAAACAAAATCAGGGACGTCTCACAAAGAACATAGTTTTGCATCGCTTGAGCAACTGCAGAAGCATTTGCAAAAGAAAATAGCCGGTTTACCGCCAGGATTGCATAGTCATTTGAATAAGATTATCCATCGCCATTGTGTTTCGGATAACCCTGTTTCAAAATCTGCCAATGCGTATACTGCACATGGACAGAAAGGAGTATCGTCAGGAAACACCAAAGGAAAGCGATGCACAGAGCCCGGTAACTCTAAAAAATACTTAAATTACATTTCCCGATAACATAGCAAATTCTATTATATATTTTTCAATTAAAGTAGATAGTTTTACGCTAAACATTATTTAAGAAAAAACGGTTTAATTAATTTCGTAGTTTCGTCAGTGTAAAAAAGTGCATATTTTATAATAAAGTGTATATCTTCCTTAAACGTTTGTTCCGTTCATCAAGAGAAAGAAAAGATCAATGAAACCAACCCCATTGTTTTTTAACACTTAAAAAGTAAAAATCACATAAAATATCCTTTTGATTGATAGGCATTTTAAAGCCCCTACTTGTCGACGCCAGCTTCGCCCCTCACAGTGCGCAATGCTCCTCCTACCAATGCAAGAACTGCTTCCGCGCATGCCTGGCTTCTGATGACTTCCGGCCCGCTGCCAAGGAGAAAACAAACTCCAAAATGGCGGTTAAAAACAATATGGCGGATCGCAAAAGACGTATTCACGTGATCAAACGGGAAATACCCGATGCCTATATGTTGAGTAAAACGAAAGATGTACTTGAATAGGTCGGGTTGTAAAAAACAGTAAACCAAAAAAATATATAAATATATAATGTCATCCCGTTAAAATATTGTTTTATTACAAACTGCTTAAACATGGTATCATCTCTGTGTTTTTAACATTGATTCTAAGCACTTTTTATTGGAAAAATCTCATTGATAAAACATAGGCATCAGAGATGCAAAGCCCCCAGCCTATGCAAAACAACCTTCATCGCGAATATTTGTCAATAAAAAGAGGCAGGTCAAACGAAATATT
>LQRL01131732.1:17203-30543 GCA_001703475.1 Hydroides elegans | reverse complement strand
GGGGGGGGGGTTAGGGGGCGCTTAAAATTCGTTTTTTTTTTTTTGTTTTTGGGAGTTTTTATTTGCACCGTATGGGCGGGTGTGCTTTCTTATACATCATGTTTACAATAGGTATTTCAAAATTGTTCATAACAGTAGTTTTTCTCACAATTAGATAAATGTGTTGTAATTTCTTGTGGTTCTGTTTATTCGGTCATGCAACAAAAACAGGTTAAAAACGAGTGAAAAATTAAGTTGCACGTCGGGTCTCCAATAATTCAGTCACCCGAATAAAAAAAATATTAGCATGGGAATGCGCTATATGACTATTTGATTAAATTAGCTTTTATATAAATGGAAGGTGCGGAACCAAATGGCAATGGGCGAATTTAGATTTTTTTTCAGGGAAGGAAGATTACTCATTGTAGTTCCGTTAGCCGATGTAAGAGAACCTGCCCTGCAGAAATCTTCAGCAACGTACCCTAGGTCGGATTCGAACGCGGGACCTTGGGATTAAGAGGCGAGAGCTCTTTCACATTTAACAACGGCTTACCATAGAAAATCGAAAATAAAAATCAAATCGGAATGCGCTATATGAACACTAATATAAACACTTATATTCAAAATTATTTGTAGAAGATCAAACCTCCGTTTCGAAATCCATTTCCGGGAGTTTGGGAAAATTGGTGACAGGTTCCACGGGAACTGCTCTCTCCTATAGGACAAGACTAGCGGCCGCTGGTACATTGTCAGCCTATGCATGACCAATGACATTTGGCAGGTAAACCATAGTTTGCACACATTCAAATGTCAGTGGTGTACTAATGCTAACGGCGTCCGCTTATGTATACGTTATGTTACTGCCATGTTTCAATAACGAGTTACAAGGCTGAGTTTGTAAGAAATTTCCAATAGTTTGCTCAAATCCGCTAATATCGCCTACAACATATTTGCCGTACACGTGTACGGTTTTGGTCCAAGGTCCGGTAAACGCTTTAAAATAAGGCAACACCGCCTCCACAACTTTATATCACGACCGGGCCAACCTACACCCGGGTCCCAACAAACGGGGCGAGAAGAGCTCACGGCAAGCAACACTCGGACCCGCTTCACGAGATCCGGTGAATATCAGTTAAAACCACAAAATAACGTTTGCCACTTTTATTTCGCAACCATAAATAATAAAATTAGGACTGACAGCATTCGCATGCTAAATAATTACCGGAATGTGAAGATATATCAAATTAAACAATTAAACGCTATTCAATATGACGCTCCCCGAAGCCGTCGACAGTTCTACAACAACATTACCGCAAACCCTCTCAGCAATCACAATACGAAGACAAACTTAAATCATAATCACAAAATAAAGGGATCATTGTTTATTTAAACTAAATTCTAGTCTTATAAACAAGCTTAATCCATGTTTCAATGTTAATATCTGTAATATATTTTCAATTATCTTAATTGAAAACGGCGTTTGTTCGTTTAATCCTAAACAATTAACGTTTTTCTTTATATATTTTGTTAGTACAAAGGCTCGACGAATCTAATGTTTCATGGACCAGTTGTGTGTCATCCATAAATTTGAAAATCGAATGACGGGATGCATTGCACATCTTCACTTTTAAGCAAATCAAGTCGAAATGGTTAAACGTGCACTGACGCAAGTCACATCTCTCCAATAAAAACAAATTGCTTAAGTATGATGCTTAAATTTAACCCAATGATTCATAAAATTTGTATAGTTAATGGCCAACAAATGTCGTTTTCCGGATCTCCTGCTGTGCAAACTATATTGCTGTAACAGGCCTAGAGTGTCGAGCTTGTGCATCATATGCAAACCTGTTTTAGCGATTGTTCTTCATTCTTTGATAGCTATTGTATGTTTTATCTTTTTTGTTCATAGCGCGAAGACGTGTCGTGTTTTCGTCAAACGTTTTATGAAATACATTATATGAATATGGAGTAATATTAGATAATATATTAACTCCTAAAACAATACTATTTCTCAACATAGTGTATCTTTTTATAAATTGGTAAAAGTCAACAAAGAAAGGAAATGTTATGAAATATGATTTAATAGTCAATATCTAATGCCGGTATACGGCATTTAATTGGTACTTAGTTCTTGTTTGTGCGATAGAGATTTTGAATCGGACCATCGTCGTCATCGTCATCATAGTCGACTTTTGCCAGCGCTGCCCGTTACATATTCATGGTGGGCTCCTGCTTTTCTTAATGGTATTCCTTTTTGTGTCATGAAAAAAAAAATAAAGCAGATTTTCATTTGATTTTTATTTGAAAAATCTTACTGCATTCACTGTAATGTTTTGACCATACTTAATGAATAAGCTCATATGGTTGAATTTATAGGTAATTTAGGAGGCTTTTCAAAAGTATATTATGTCAACTGTCCCTTTTATAAATAAAACTATGTACTGTTAGATATTTTATATTCTTTTTTTTTGTTGTTATATTCAAGATGAAATGTTTTCACTCTTTTTTTTGTACCGTTATGTGCTTTAAATGGACAAAGAAAACACCTACTAATGAGTTTTGTTCCGTTTAAAAAGTGGAATAATTTGGATTTCAAATCCGATGTACTTCTACCTTTCAGCCCTTACCAAAGACATAGAGGCATATCATATAATGCAAGAGATTTATGCGGAACCTGGGGCCCTTCTAGTAGATTCGTTTAGTTGTACATTTTCATATAAAAAGCATGAAACTGGGTTGTTTTTTCAAGTTTTGGAAAAGCCTGATCTTTTCCAAATTATCAACAATTCTTTAATAAATAAAACAAAGGAATGAAGGAATTCACTTTAAAAATAAATGCACAAATATAGCTTTTGATTGAATAATCCCGCCGAAGGTTTGAAGTTATATCTCTAAATAAATACTATTTTTTTTGCCCTTTACGTTCATTTAAGAGCCAGTTAAATTCATTTATCCATAAACGTCAACATTATAAAAATAATTAAGTTAATATAAGAAAAAGATGTTTATAACTAATTCATCCATTTTCACTAGCCTTCACGTGTTTTACGCCGTATTCTTCCTTGAAATCGCATACAGTATACGTCTGTGTCCTACGACAGCGTATTTTCGTTGACAAGTATATCATTTAACCATAAGTCGAATATAGAGAACATATTTCAGAAAAAATTCTTACAATATTAAGTGGATCACATGGGTGTCGATATTTGCACGCTACCTTCAACTTATATATTTTTTAGTAGAAACTAACCGGGGGTTGAATTATAAAGAGCCTAATTGGTTAAACAATATATTTTTGATCTATACCGAAAAAAGAACACTAAAATATTGAGTCGAATTTGTGTCGAAAACGTGCAAAAATCGACTTGAAAAGTTCTTATTATTGGGCCTATATAAGAAAAAACCGTGTAAAAGGTCATATATTGGCGCTTGGGTTAAAACATTTCAAATTCCAAAAATTCATTTCGCAATACAAATCACTAACTTGACAGTATAAAATATTATGTGATTCGCCGTTCAGATATCAAGTGTATATCTATTTCGTTATTCCAAATCTCCAATCTAAACGTGTCTAGGACGACAAATAAAAACGTGCAGACGATTTTGCTATTGGGTTTCGAGTATCGATTTTTGCACGGTTGAAATAATTATTTCATAAACTTTCACGTCGTGGGTTGTTTCTTCCAGTTCGCTCAGTTCCTGAAATATAAAACGATTTTATAGTCATTGAGATGAGATGAACAACTACTATTGTTATAAGTTACGCTTATATTTTGCGTATAATTATAAATGTCACTATAACTTTTAAATTAAAACCTATTTCATAATTCCTTAAACAGTAAAAACAAGTATTATCACTCGATCACACATCGTAACATTTCAAAAAACTATTTTGTAATATGTATTGTAGAATCACTGAGCTGTATATAAAAATTCATAATAACGAATAAATATGCTTATCATTTAACGAAATTTCTTGCATTTGACATTATTGTAGGTTACCCTATCAATTGTATTTTTTAGTTATTGTGTGCTTAAGCTTACAGTTATATCATAGCAGCCTTGGTTTTCTTTTGCTGACTGGAACTCTTCTTTGGTCATGTTTGCTAGAACCCATGTCCGAATTGCGTTCCGAATTTCCAGAATAAGGTAATCTTACATTATAAGCATATCATATATTCGGTAGTGATCGTTTACGTACTATACACATTTTTGTTTAAATTTTGTTTTGATTACGCTTAGAACATCGTTTCGATTATAATAAGTTAAATTATTCTAAAATTCTAATGCTTAACTTCTAGCTTCAGAATGACCATTCATTGCAAAATCGCAATATTCAAGAACCTCAATAGCTTTGATCCCTAATAGAGTCAAATGAACTTCTTTGGCAAAGGACATATCAAGATTCTCGATATCATCTTAAATAAAGTATTTTTTATCCTTATCTTAAATTTGAACGTATCATTATTTTATATATTTTAAAGTATTTTGAATTATTTATTTAACCCACTTGGTATATATCAAGTTAAAAAGTATTTATGAAATACAACTATTTCATGTACTTGCTTAAAACCAAGTCAAAATACTAACATCATTCTTTTTGTGGTTATTTTTGTGCTAGCCAATTTAAGTTAAATTAGTGAATTATTGTTTTAAGAGAACATCTTATTGCATTTAATAATACTTAATACACAACTTATATATAAAATTCATAACTTACTTTCAATGAGCTCATTCCTTTTATGAATGTTTTCAACAATCTTTCTCTTCAATCCCCTACACTACCTCTTCATATACCCATCTAAATGACTTATTTTGAATGTGGCATCAACTGCAGCGACATAATAGTCGACGATATTCTTCAAGCCAAATAGATAAGCCCTTATTGAGCCCTTTTATAGGCTATCGACAGTTTGAAGACGTCCGGCTTCCCAAGGCTGTGGTTTTAATTTATTTTTTAATATTCATCGAAAGTAAATTATCCCTATATATTACATTTGAGGTTTAGGACAACTTGTGCTTGTACCATTTTTTCATGTATTACTTTTAAAATAAACGTATTGGCAAAAAAAAATACCCTTCGCGAATGGAGATCAAGCATCTGTACAAACTCACCATATCTGATACTTGTCTTTTACGGTCGTTCTCTTTTACCAGGGCTCTTGCAGATTTTGCCATGTCGCTTCAAACTTGTCCTTAGCTCTGTAACGACTGCATCGTTACAGAACTGTTTCTTTGCGCTATGACATTTTACTTAAGTGCTTTATAAATATGTATATTTCATTGCTTTCATTTTAACAACTGACTCTACACAAACATTTATGCCATAATATCCTTTCAAATGTATTCCAATTAATGTTTTTCTTAAATAAAACAAAATAAAAATAAATGCATCTTATGTTCAGTTAGTATAAATAATTTGTTAATTTGGTTTTCCTTAGGCTGCAACAAAAACAGATTATTCTATCGAACTTCTATACGACTATATGACTAGCCAAAATCCGTTTTACCCGTTGATTGGCATCGATGACGGCATTTACCTTTTATAAAAGAAGAGAAATAAATATATTTTGTGATTTTGTGCTGGTAAAAGGTTATATATTATGCAAAACAAAAAATTATAAAGTAATTTATTTCCATTTGATGGTGGTGTGTATATGCACAGTAACGTGCAATCTTAAAGGCTACTAAAGTTTGGGAATTTGTATCGAGAATATAATCAAAACACATATCAAAAACATTAGATTATTTATTTCTTTTTTATTTCCGATGCTGAAAATATATGCTGCATTTGCAAACGAGAACGAAAAAAAGGATATTTTATTCTAAACACCAAGGATGAGGTGATATGCCTCAGTCTAGTCGGAGTTATCCTGAATTCTGGGCAACCCTCCATTTGCATCTTTTACTGTGGATAAGTATATTGATGATAGCGCTTCACCATGATATGTGTCCATTTGGTCGGGCACCGAAGCCTTGTGCTGCAACTTAACCATGCGGTATTTATTTCTTTTTTATTTCCGATGCTGAATATATATGCTGCATTTGCAAACGAGAACGAAAAAAAAAGGATTTTTTTTTCAAAACACCAAGGATGAGGTGATATGCCTCAGTCTAGTCGGAGTTATCCTGAATTCTGGGCAACCCTCCATTTGCATCTTTTACTGTGAATAAGTTTATTGATGATAGCGCTTCACCATGATATGTGTCCATTTGGTCGGGCACCGAAGCCTTGTGCTGCAACTTAACCATGCGGTATTTATTTCTTTTTTATTTCCGATGCTGAAAATATATGCTGCATTTGCAAACGAGAACGAAAAAAAAAGGATATTTTATTCTAAACACCAAGGATGAGGCCATATGCCTCAGTCTAGTCGGAGTTATCCTGAATTCTGGGCAACCCTCCATTTGCATCTTTTACTGTGGATAAGTATATTGATGATAGCGCTCCACCATGATATGTGTCCATTTGGTCGGGCACCGAAGCCTTGTGTTGCAACTTAACCATGCGGTATTTATTTCTTTTTTGTTTCCGATGCTGAAAATATATGCTGCATTTGCAAACGAGAACGAAAAAAAAGGATATTTTATTCTAAACACCAAGGATGAGGTGATATGCCTCAGTCTAGTCGGAGTTATCCTGAATTCTGGGCAACCCTCCATTTGCATCTTTTACTGTGGATAAGTATGTTGATAGCGCTTTACCATGATATGTGTCCATTTGGTCGGGCACCGAAGCCTTGTGCTGCAACTTAACCATGCGGTCATACAGACGCATGTCCTCAAATATCTCCTAAAAAATCCCTAGCTGAAGACAACCATATGTACGCGCTGTCGTGTAGATATGTACATTTATAAATAGGTAATGTTTAGACTGCATTTTTTAAAACGGTATCAGACAAAATAATATTATTGTCTTGAGAAATTTTATTAGTAATATATTTCATTTAATATGTTTCAATACATACTTATATTATATTACTTTAACATATTTGAAATCCTCACGGTGATTGAGAAACAATCTCCTTCCTTTTTTGTATTTTCTAATTCCCAAAATTATAGGTTGGTTATTCCACTGGTTCGAGATGCATTAGTTCTCAGCAGTTTGATTATTATGTAATCTAATAGATAAGATTGTAAAATCGATTTTAACAAGATTATAAGCTATAACCATGTTTATGTATACTTATTTACTTTGGCAGTAGTGTGGTCTCATTTGGAACAAATATAAACATTGCTATGAATCTGAAAAGTTTGTATCAGAACACACACATTTTTGGTTTCACTTAATATATTCAATTATGAAAATCTTTTTTTGTTACCTCTTGCAATTGCGTGCGATTTTGATGAAAACAGTTCAGTTTTCAATATGTTCTTTACCTCCACCAAACTGAGGGACGGATAGGTTTAGTAGAAAAGATATGTCAAGATTTTGCATTTCCGCTGTTGAAAGTGTTTATTATGACCGAATACCGTGAAATTGAGCAAAATAAGAATCTTAATAAAAAACTAAGTAAAATGTGTTTTTTTTTTAAACAAGTTATGGAATTGATGATATTCGTGTAAAGTATTTTGTAAAATGAAGCTCCTAGATTAAGTAAATCAATAACCAGATCGCCTGATCGCTCTTAAAATGTTGTCTCGATACGCGGAAGATGTCCATGTATAAATTCTTTCCTTAATGAAATCAGTGGTGAAGGTCGTCCATATATTGTGTCTGTTATGCTTCATAACCCATTGCAAATTGTAGAGGTAAAGCTGTACAAACCTTGGCGAAAGATTTCGATTTGCCAGCTTCAGCAGATTGGCATCGACAAAACTCTCCCCAAAAGCAAGAGTCCACTTCTTGAAGAGACTCGAAGCTTGAGACATCATGTCATTTCTTAAGTTTTAAGAACAAGTAAATGATTTCGAGAATGCCGAATACATGTTAAATCTGTTCTAATCTTGACGAATACCTTATTTTGTATTTCAATATGTTCTTTTTCACCATCATTTTTTTAATGACAATAAAAATGAAATAAATATATAAAACTTATTCTCAGCAACACCATTATTATTAGTAATTGGTAACGTTGAAAATAAATAATACACTTGCTGCTGTATATATTGTTGCAGTCTGCTGAAGTGCCTGTTCAGCAGCGCTAGGCGTTCTGCGATCTCCACCAGAACCTTGCGCCCAAGAAATAAACTAATCGCAGTCAATTTTTTTAGAACATCGGCATATTTTGCCTTAACCTTCCGTGTTGGTTGCTCGGCAACGCTTGTATAGTCTTTCCGAAGGTCTCTTACCATTTGACACCATTTTTTAATCGCTTTAGGGTCAGCTATTTTATGAACCTTATAAAGATGAAGCATGAGAATTAATCATTTTGCTTATTACACAATGAATAATATTCTATGATAAGGGACTCATGCAAACTATTTAGTAAATCTTCTTTACACCCTAAACCTTTACAATAATTGCAATGTATCTTAATGAAAATACCCTATTATAGTTTGACAAATGCTGCCTGGTTACTCGATGATCATCACAAATATGCCATATCTTCCCAACTCGCTTAAATAATTTCTGTCTTATTCACACATGCTGCCATGTGTCGTTTTAAGTTGGACCGCGTCTTATTGCAGTTGTGGCAGCCTTCCGGCTTGCGTTTATCTTTATGACACCAGCGCATAACTGTTGCAGCTGCTGCATAATTCCGGGATAGTCTTTTTTTCCATGCTTGAAGTGCTCTGTATAGATGTCCTACCCACCGGATACCATCTACCCGCGTCGGTATCCATGGTTGGGTACCGAGAGCCTGAAAGCTGGTCAACCGTAGTCTTTTTTTTAGGGTGCTTTTGTAAAAAATAATAGAGAGAAACTTATATCCAGAAATCAGTTTTTTCCGATGAACCCGTTTACATGCAGTCTTTCAGGCTAAGCTCCAGACGATGAGCCATATACTGCACACTTATGACAACCGGCAACTCCTTTTTCAATAAGCCAAATAGTCCGTTCTATCCGCCCACCATGACTGCAGCTCCGTCCGAGCCCAATGCTACTATTTTCTTTACAAACGCTCCCAAGACATCTCACTATATGTATATAAATCTTATGTCGGTATATTTAACACGAAGCCGTTGTTCTTCGTCGCATTGGCTATCCTGATCTTGTTCGTTTTGTCACTATTTATTTAACCTGATACTCTCTAACAGTTGCGGAACCCAATGCTTCCATACTCAATGATTCCTCATTATAGACTGGAACATTGGCTCTCCGCTGACGTAAGAAGTAATTCACCAAAAAATATTTCATTAGACATTCAATAGACATTCTCCTCATGTTGGGAACACCAAATGATTTTTCATTATGGCGAAATCAATACTCATTTAAATGTTCGAGCTCCAGATCCGACGAACGGGTGGAAGGCTGGATAGACAGACAAACCGACAGAGGCAAATCCTACAGACCCCCAGGTTTCCCTTGTTTTGGTCAAGCATAAAGGTCGATCACTCACTGAGTCACGTTTAATGCACTATGCGTTCAAGTCCTCAAGACACATCGCTTCCTATGGTTATGTAAATTACCTTTCGTGGAGATTTTTTTTTGCAGTGTGTACATTCGTAAAGTTTCTCTTTACAATGTACTAATTTATTGTGCACCAGAACATTTGCCTTAATTTGCTTTTTAATCCCGCACAAAATCCAATTAAATCCTCTCGACATGACATAATGCAGTCGAGAAGGTTGTTCGTTGTTGAACTGGATCTTGAACCAGCAGCCTCTTGTGCAGGCACAGAAGTTGATTCTAAAGAAAAAGATAGATATTTAAAAAAATGTATACATTTTAAAAAAAATACTTGGGTTAAGGTTATAACAGTATATCAAAATAATGTAAAACAAAGTACGTTATCAAACACACGATCTAAAGCTAAATATAAATTTATTTGAATTTATTAAAGTTTAAATACTCAAAATGCAATCATTTATATGTGTTTTAAGTTTATCCTAATCACTATAAGAAGGTACTAATCAAACATATTTGGAAATTATTCGGAACATCACAGACTTAATAGTAAAACTTAACATTACCAATATCGTCTTCGGTTTCACCTTAATTGAATTATATTGGGATAGAATTTATAATTATCTATAATTTGCATACTCATTATATTTTTTTATATATTGATTTCCATATGTTAAGATCAATATAAATATTTATCTAAGATTTTATTTTTTTATATTTTGCTTTCCATATGTTAAAAGCAATATTAATATTTATCTAAAATTCTATTATATTATTTATTTTATTTATTCTATCAAAAAAGAAATAATACCATTTAAAGGCATGTTCTTCAACTCCTCTATTCCGTTGATCAAATCTGCATGGATCTGTAATTCTTTGAACAATGATTTAAATAAATGGAAATCATTTCAACAAAACTTGAAATTACATGTTAAGGTATGTGCCTTGTCATTTCAGAAGTAAGTTGTTGCAAATAGTTGTATTCAACAATTAAAGGAAAGTATAAATAATATGTTTTATCGTATTATATTGAAACAAAATATTAAACAAACAGACAATACCTTGCTCCTCTGGCACGTCTTCTAGATTTGCTTCAATGGCTTGAAACTCGGCCTGAAATGCTTCCTCAGTAGAGTCATCTATAGTAAGTCATCTATAGTAAAAGATACAATAAAAACAAATAACAGCTTAACATGTGATGAGCTTAATTACTTAAAATCAAATATGTGTGAGGATTTTACATACCAATAGACAAGTTTGAATATTAACCCTTTTTTTATATAATTAAAGACAAAGAAAAATAAAATGTTGATTACCAAAAATACTTAAATCGGTGACAGCTTGGGCTGTCAGCAACTTATTGATAATCACTGAGGCCCCAATCGCACTCCTCTCAGCTGCAAAATCATTGTAGAAGGCAGCTTGAGTGGCCTCGTTATGTGCCATATGCTTGGTGATAAACCTCCCTAAGTTTCGGATTACTTTCCAACACGTCAAAAATCTGAAGATGATCTTATTGAATGGTAATTGTGTTAAATTGAAGCGTAAAGTTAAGACTTTATGCATTTACGATTAGTTTAATCAAAAATAAAAACCCTCACAATATCAGAATCACCTGAGCAAATAAAAAAAAATGGTTGAAAATCTCCGATTTTTTTAATGAGTAAAGTAACTTAAGTATTATTTCTCGTTTGATCACATATTTTTATTGACACTTTCATGCTTATATGCTATAGAAGTGTCTTTACAAACCAATGAAACCGCCTTGGGACGGAGTAGGGTAGGATTCAAACGAATACCTGACCCTGATATCTTTGCGAATCGTCTTGCGAAAGTAGCAGACTAATACCCCGAAGTCATACCGTGACCGTTTTGGTAGGTAAAAAACATACCATCACGTCCAACATTACTGACTATGTCATCATACGTGGTCAGAAGCCGATGCAGATCGCCGGGTATTGTAAGCTTAAGAAAGCCACGAGCCAAAACTGTCTTGTGCTTGTGAACCTATAAACCAAGTTTAGACTAAGAATACTCAGGAGGATGAATACTCCTTTGGGGACCATAAACTCACTCCCTGCTACCATGACAGGGATTTCTTTTGCTGTTGCTATTGCCGTTTCAATCAAAGTCTCATTCTACTTTTTTCTCGATATTTCGCACATTCTCTAGACGTTGAATTTTGCTTTCTTTCAAATTTGTTCCTTCGGTATCTAACACATTGTCAACATTTTCATGCTTCCTATTAAAACTTTCATTTGTTCTTACACCCGAGACAGACAATCCCCCCTTTCTTTGAAAGTCAACTGTTATTCTTAATCATAGTGACCAAACTTCTTGCAATAACCTGAATTCCGGTTGAAGTAGGATGTAATCCATCATACCTTAGGATGTCTTTTGTTGTGTCATCGTCATAGGTAGATGTAAGGAATCCTTTGGACTGTGAGATTCTCCTTGATATCTGTGCGTCTGGGAATAATCGTTCAATATTTCAACCCATTTTCTCTAATCTTAAGGAAAGCGTTCTGCTGTACCCTATGGTTCCTTCTGGCAATCTTCCATATCTGCTGCCTATATCATTAGTTCCAAGCATCACCACCACACCGTCAAATACACTCTCATCTTTGAATTTATTTAGATTCCAACCCTCAAGCGCACCTATTCTTGCCACTCCCTCCACAAAGATTATTAAATACCCTATGAGAATCGGTAAAGGCATTTATTACATGTATGATCGATGATTTAAAGACTAATTAGAATATTTGGAAGTTTTATTTGTTTTCATACAATATTGACAAGTTAATGAATAAAAAGTATTTCTTGCTAAACTTATTGTAATATTTTAGATTAATCATTAGCTTTAATCATTGGTTTAAACTTACAAACTAAAAGAGAAAAAAATGATAAAGAAAAGATAAATATATAAACCTCTTGCTACAGGTATCTTAGCAAGATCCCTCGATACTTATGCCGTAAAGGCTTCGTTTCGAAAAGAGAAGCTATCAAGCTGCTGGAAAATTGTCGTGTCAAACTGGTCTGCTACCTCTGGTGATTTTAATTATTAAAAAAGATAAAAGATTCTTAACATAGTCAATATGAATGCTATCGTTTAAACGATATAGATGGTTAATGTATTTTGGTTGTGTATAAACATTTGTTAAAAAACACGATAAAACTGTTGTAAAAAAGTTGTTAAAATTAAATGCAGCATTCGAAAATCAATTAAGTATTTTTTTCAATACATAAAAACTGTTTTCAGTTTATTTAATTGCTCAACAAAACAAGTTCAAAATATAATAAAATAGTATTGATTCAAAACTGTTTTAGATTTTTATTTTTTATTCCTGACGCGTTTCGGGCTTGGATGCTTTTTCAAAGGTGAAGATTTTCGGGTGCTTAGCACTGAGGTAGTATTAAAATGGTGCAACATATAATGAAATTATTACGTCATATCGATTGTGACTTTAAAAAAAATACACTAAAAGCATACATTAAAAAGTACGTAATTGTTAACAACCAACAAAGATCAATTATAGCAACCATTATAGATTATATGTCATTTAATACGAGTTATTTAATTTTTTAGTTGTTTTGTTACTGCTAATTGGATAGAAGATTTTGAAATAAAATGTTCTTGATGTCTGCTGGTTTTAAACTATTGTGGTTTGTAGTGATGGCTGACTGTGGCCATTGTGGTCGAACGGTTGAACTCTTTTCCCGTTGGTTTATTTCTTCGGAATGGGAAGACGTATCGTTTGTTATTTCCACGATGTTGTTTGAATTAGTTTTAATAAGGGATTTCGTTGTTTCAGCATCGCTATCTCTTAAAAACAAATCGTTCTCTAGAACC
>LQRL01131732.1:4634-17057 GCA_001703475.1 Hydroides elegans | reverse complement strand
GAATGTTGTTGGGGGGGGGGGGCGTTCTTTGCCCTTGAGGGTAACATTGTCGATTTTAGAGATCATGGTGCCTGCTGAGTTGGACGTATCGAATCTCCATAAAAAAAAATTCCCATTTTCACACAACTTCTGTTTCAGGTTTTTTTTGTGGTCGCTTTTAACAGGCGGACTCTGATACTTCGAGCGCTTCCTATTGAATCTCCGTATGTTTATAGGACGGTTTTGTATATAATGAAATGTTAAATATTACTTTGCTGCTTTTCCTTCCTACTTAAAACGTCCAATGTAGTTTGACGACTCACACTGGAAAGCCACCTATTGACTGCGCTAAACAGCTTGCCGAATGGCAAGTCTGTTTTTGCTTCCACGAATTGGCATATGTATTTAAGTGACAGGACGCATCTGCGCATCGAGGATGCTTTTAAGTAAGACTTATCACGACGCCCTTGTCTTGCTATCCATCCTCAATCTGACTCATGGCGCCTGAGGTTTGCAAGTCTGCAAAACCTTTCACCTATTTCAAAATCAAACTTGTTTAAAAATGAAATGTGAAGATATAATGCCAAGAAAAGTTTTTGTATAGTAATTATATTTTCGTTTTTGTTTTTTTTTTTTTTCAGCGATAAAATGCGCTTGCATTGATCTAAAAAAGTATTAATATGAAAACCAGTGACGTATTGATAAAGTCCCGACCATATTTATTTTACACACTAGTTTTTTTTTTTCTTCAATAAAAGTTAAAAAAAAACAGATGATTTATATTATGTATATATAAAATATATGATGAAAAGATTTGTCCATATTGAAAAAAAATAATGTTATGTGTATATGTCTTTTAAATGTTGTTTTGATATCGCATATATACCTTGGCATCCTCGACGACCTTCATTGACTGCCATAAACTAGCTCTGGCAGAGGCAGGGTTTTTATTTTTGCCACCGATCCCGACGGCCCACTTGAGAAACAAGACCGGGTCGATGGCTTTACGTGACGATGCCTCGCGCAACCAAATGTTAAGCTTTCCAGCTTCCTGGAGGTGATCGTGGGCGCTGTCACTCGTACCTACCTCATCCCTTACCTAGGCCATACTTTTATGTGAATCTGAATTTAAGATATATGAGTTCATTTCTATAGAAACTTTATTGATTCCATCTATAAAAAATACATAAAGGTGCATAATTTGAAAGAAACTTGGTATATAATAAATGTATATGCTTAGTTACCTTTTAGGCTATTTATTCGATGTGATTGTATGAAATTTGTAATTTATGTATCATAACTATTAAGTGGTGTATATATATTTCAGTTTAGAAATAACTCTCTCAGTTAACTAAAATGTTACATTTTTATTTCACAGATGACTATAAATATTTATAAGAAAAAGCTGATTGATTTATGTTTTGCATTTACCTGGATACAGCTCAATGAAATAAATTATATAATTACTTTTTGCCAGCCCTATATAAAACCCAAATGAATGATTATAAAATCTAAAACTATACCGTTTATCAAGTGCATGTCCAGTTTCTTCATTGGAGTGCCATCTCGACATAAAGGGCATTGTTTATAAGGTCGGGAAGGCTTGTCCATACCCTTGCATGACGATAAGTGCCGCTTCACGTTTGCTCGTGCGTTACCACATTTTGGGCAAATCTTTTGTCGTTTCTCTAGTAACGTTTCCGAAAAATCATAGTTTGCATTTATATACGATGTTCTATCTCATAACACCACATTGATACTATCGATACTTTCATCATTTTTAATGTATATAAATATATAATTGGCTTTATGATATTTGAATTAGGTTTTAATTCCATAATTTAATGATTATTTGCGTAATTTAAGGTAAGACTCACATAAAATTGAAAAAAAAAAGAACTCTCATCCATGATTAATTTGTAACATTTTTATTAATAATAAAAAAAACTACATGCAGAAGAGCCAACACCACATATATTTATGCTCTTGGCCACCTATTGAATTGTTATTACTGTTTTGTTGAAATTTATGAAACGTAATAAGATTTTTAATGTATTAAATTATCTAATTTTTATTTGTTTTAATCATTGTTTGCATTTAACATATATGACAAAAAACAAAATACCTTGACATCAGTGTTTGCCTCCATTACTTCACCTTAAATACCATTTTAGGAACACGAAAGTTTTAATTATAAATTAAAATACTTTTTTTTTATTTCTAAGCATTCTTTCTTTTTGATGATCATTCGCATCCGAATTCAATTCAATAACATTGTGGTTTTAATATATATCATATTTCTCCATCTGGTCAATCCTCATGCTTTTAAGCCAAATCTTATCCTCTCTTCCTGTAAATACATAATCAATTATAGAATGTTTATTTCCTCTTGACCACGTTTGATTTTATGGATTATTTGTAATGTCATTCCTTATTTCTAGGTTTTCTGAAATTACAATATCCAATAAAACGTCGCCATTGCTATCTCTTGCGTGATTTCCTTAGTTTGTTGGTGTTATATGGGCATTAAAATCTCATATTAATAAATGTTCTAAACCGCTTGCTTCTGTTTTTTTTTGTGAACTACAATTATTATATTTGATAAAGAATCATTTAAACACCTCGAATTTTTTATACTACCTTGCCACCAATACGGTACTGACCACATCTAAATAAAATCATCCATTGTAACCTTGACTGTACATAAATGGTCTTTATATTCCTCTATGAGCTCCATTGAATGAACAACCTCTTCTTTAATAAGCCGTCTTACTCCTCCTCCTGTTTTGTCTCCATCTGATTTGCCACTGCTAATCCATTTAAATCTTTGTAACTTGAAAAATAAATTTGGTTGTTTAATAAAAGTTTTTCCTTTTATTTTCTCTATATTTTCCTGACTCGGTCTCTTTTGGTTCTTTGCTGTTGCTATTGCGTTTCAATCGAAGTCTCATGATCATTTTATCGTTATTTCGCACGCTCTCTAAACGTTGATATTTGCTTTCTTTCAAATTTGTTTCTTCTGTATCTGACACTGTCGACTTTTTCATGCTTCCTATTAATACTTTCATTTGTTCTTACACACGAGACAATCCCCCCTTTCTTTGAAAGTCAACTGTTATTCTCAATCATAGTGACCAATCCTCTTGCAATGACCTGAATTCCGGTTGAAGTAGGATGTAATCCATCATACCTTAGGATGTCTCTTGTTGTGTCATCGTCCAAGGTAGTTGTAAGGAATCCTTTGGACTGTGAGATTCTCCCTTGAAACTCTCGCATTCACCTCTCCGTTCTACAACCTTACCACTACCTCCTATCTCTCTTCTAAATAAAGGGAGCCATCCAATCCATGCGTCTGGGAATAATCGTTAAATATTCGAACCAATGTTCTCTAATCTTGAGGAAAGCATCCTGCTGTACCCTATGGTCCCTACTTCTGGTAATCTTCCATATCAACTGCCAGATCATTAGTTCCCAGCATCACCACCACACCGTCAAAAACACTCTCATCTTTGATTTTATTTAGATTACAACTCTCAAGCACACCTATTCTTGCCAACCTCTCCGCCGTCAATCCACCAACCGCTCTGATAGAAACCTTCAACCATGTCTCTCTCAATAAGGACTATGTGAACCATCGGTCATATTTGGTACCCAAATATGAGAAATTTAAAAACGAGATTAATTCGAAAGATTTTTACATTTTTTGAAACCTTATTATATCACTTAGTAATGAGATAAAAATCAAGTGATTCCCATGTTTTTATCTTATTGAAAATCGATGACTTGAGGACCCACCCAAGATGTTAGTTGTTTGGACACAATGTTGCATATTTCTTGGATTTATCGACATTTGATCACGAAAATATTAGTTTCTATTCAAAATTAATCGAAATCAACCTGGCCTCATCGTATCCTATCAAATTAAAGTCAATCTATTAAAATAGTGCCAGGTTTTGGTGCTAAATCAATATTTTAGCGTTTCCAGATTTTGTACCAAAATTTGTGAATAAGTTTTGGTCAAGGGTGCATTCGCCCTCCACGCTGGATTTCTGATATATTGTTTTTGTATATTCTAGCTTTAATATACTGAAAATTCAGCGTGGAGGCCGAATGCACCCTTGACCAACTTTCGATTTGAACCGAACCTAACATAGCGTCCTGAAACCCGTAAATATTAACGAAATGTTGTGATATGGACCTGTATTTTAACAGTGCTTAGTTTCATCGGTTGTATCTTTAATTGACTTTTTTGAGCAGATATTGTTTTTCAATATGTATGGAATGAAATATATAAAATCATTCTTTACACAAGTTTCTTGGCACATTTTGACCCCTAAGAATCCCGGAAAATTCAGTACATGTTTTTGATAGTCGATAAATACAGTAGAACCTCGTTAAACCGAATAGGTCGGGACCGGCGAAAAGTGTTCGGTTTAACCGATATTCGGTTTAACCGATATTCTATGGCCCCTTCAGCCAACGCAAACTTTTGATTACATCATGAAATAATGGTCAATAGAAACTAGTTATATGTAGCCTAATTAGCTTGAAATATCGTCGATATGTTATTTTAGCTTTTTTTGTATCCCAAAAACATCAAATAAGACATATTTAGAAATGCCTTGATATTTGTTAATAAGTGCGTCTAATATCAATTTTCTTGAAAAAAAAAAGAATAAATGCGAACTAAAATTATTAACCCCCAGAGATAGATAGCATTAATAGGAAGCTTTACTCAATGCATAGTACGTTGTCCTGTTTTGACTATGTTGAACAATCCCCGGAGATCAGGTTTACATAAGAAAATCAGCCTCATCAGCAAGCTTTACTCAATGCATTGTCATTATTTTTGTTGAATAGTGTCCGGAGTGCATTTTTTAACCAGGTTGAACATTGCCCGGAGATTAGGGTTTCATGAGACAATAGCTTTTGATTTGATTTGTCGAACAATCCCCGGAGTTAAGGGTGTCATAAGCAAATCATTTGTGACACGATAAGTTGAACTTTTCCCTGAGATAAGGTTTTCATGAAAACATATCACAATTAAGGCCATGCATTGCTAATTTTATAGCAAATGATTTGACAAATATATAACGAGTATCAGGAAAACATGTTCGGATAAACCGATACCTCGATAAACCGAATTTTTATAAAGAATATATAGGAGGAAAAATTGCGGGACCGACGGTTTTAGTTCGGATTAACCGATATTTCGGTTTAACCGATATCGGTTTAATGAGGGTCTACTGTATGTGAAAAATATTGTGATGGAAAATTCAATATTTGTTTTCAATGGGTAAAAGAATGAACTTTCAAAATATATAGATGGATAAACAATGTTTGAAGGTTTCATTTTAAACGGCCTGATGTTTTACTTCCGGAGCATTGTTCTTATATAACAAGCACATAGTCCTTTCTTTACACAACATCTCCACGGTCTCAACATTGAATCCGACAACAACAATACCCTTAGCCTTCTTTTCTTTCATTTCAACTTCCTTCCTTTCCACTTCAAAATTGGCTGATCTTTTCTCACCGCCTCTTTTCTCTGTGGCTACCCGATGAAACAGATCGTCCTTCTCTTCCGTCCATATCCTTCCCAACATATTCATTCCGTTGTTATTTATACCCTTCCACAGAATGGATGTACTATATTTTCTACAAATGTTTGTGTTCTCAAAAACTCGTCCCTATAATTTTGATGATTGGCATTTTCGAACGTACTATCTGTCTCATAACTTTCACTTGACACTCCTCCCATTCTTCATTTCTCCGTGTTTTCCCCTTCAAAATGACTTGCCTGGGTGTTTATTTGCTACGAAAATAAACACCAGAATTGAATTGTCAATTGTTATGAAAATTCGTTCGTTCCGTAGACTGGCCTCGAAATCGTTTAGCTTAACCTTTTTTTTTGTTGACATCCGCTACTTTGTTTTTACTCATCCATTTACTTAAAACTTAGAAACTAAGCAAATACGTCTCCATTTTAAATGTTAATTTATGTTAAATCCCATATGTTTAGGACTATGATGCTAACTCATCCTTTCGTTCTCTTAAATGTATATGGAAGAATGCTAGAAAGCGCCTGTAAAGCTGAATTCGTTCGTTGTTAGTGAGACCTGTTGAAATTGGTAACCATAAACAGTAATATATAAAGAATGATTACAACTTTAAACCGTCTTAAGATTATTATGTTTTGATATTTAAAATGATAAATGGGAAACAATACATGTCCACTTATGGTGATATTTGATTGAAACACATTAAATAACAGGCTTAAGCAGACCAATATAATCTCTTTAAAGAGAATTTTATCATCAAACAGATTTTAAATGCTTACACATTTTTAAGAATAGATAATTGTACCTCTTATCTCCTCAACTCTTTTTGCAATATCCTTGTGTTCCAATACATCCGAGAGTGATTTGCTTTTAACTCTAAAACAATACACATTTGCTTTTTATTGACTGTTTATGCATCATAATTTCGTTGTTCTTCCGCTCATGGTGGTGATTGAGTATTCACAATTTGGAAAGCTAGACTGTGGTAGCCACTGGTTCTCACTGATGGAATAACCGTCGAAATGTGTACATAAGTATTCATCATGGGTACACACATTTCTTTGCTTCTCTACTTTCTTCTCTACTATATACTCGATATCCTGCCTTTATCGCTTTCAATTTTGTAGGGAAATGGGCTGCTTCGAGGTTTCCTCAGAAGCTGGATCATTTCATCAGAAACCATAAGACACCCCTTGTCAGATAAGCATGTATCCGAACTGAAAATTATGTTTGGCACCGGAATAAGTGGCGTTATTCGTGTCGGATTTCCTCTCTCAATGATATTAAAGTTTTCACTACACGGATATCAGAGCCTTGGCCTGAAATAGTTTGGATGTACTTCGTTATCTATTTCCTATTTCCATTTTCACCCTCTAGTACCGTTTAATACAGTACAACATCAGGAATTTCAGGAATTGGTGCAAAGTTGGGTTGATGTTTTGAAGCACGGTGTCTTTTGGAACGGTCTTTGCTTATGAAATCCGTTGTGCTCAAGGCGAGACACAAGGCTCCGCTTATGTGAATGTCGCTTGAACCACGTCTTATTATCCACTTATCGTTACCCTTTAAATCATCCGATACCGAGTAATATAATAAACCTTCGTCTTCAAATCGTTGCGGGAGTTTCTTTGTTCTTCCGCTTTTGTTGGAGATCGAGTATTCAAAATTTGGAAAGCTAGACTGTGGCAACCACTGATTCTCAGTGCTGGAATAGCCCTCGAAATGTTGAAAAAAGCATACATCATGGATACACAACTTTCTTCGGTTTTGTTCTCTCTTCTCTTCCATGCATTCGACATCCTGACTTTATCGGTGTCAATTTTGTAAGGAAATAGGCTGCTTCCAAGTTTCCTTAAAAGCTGGTGGATTTCATCAGAAACCATAAGACACCTCTTGTCAGATAAGCATGTATCCGTACTGAAAATTATGTTTGGCACCGGAATAAGTGGCGTTATTCGTGTCGTCTTTCTTCTCAATGATATTAAAGTTTTCACTAAACGAATATTTAGAACCTTGGCCTGAGTTTGGATGTACTTCGTTCTCTATGTCCATTTTCACCCTCTAGTACTCTTTAATGTACTACAACATCAGGAATTTCAGGAATTGATGCAAAGCTGGGTATATGTCTTGCATGATGATTTTGGAACGATCTTTGCTGATAAAATCCGTTGTGCCCAAGTCGAGATGCAAGGCTCTGCTTCTATGAATGTCGCTTGAACCACATCTTATTTTCCATTTATCGTTATCCTTTAAATCATCCGATAACGCGTCTTCGTATTAAAGATCTGTCTACAGATCTGACTAGCGCTAGTTACGAAGGTTTCTGAGGATTCCTTCGGATAATCCTCAGGAATCCGAGGATTTTCGTACGCGGATTCCTTCAGAAATCCGCACTACGCTTTGACCAAACTTGTTTGCTCTTTATCTCTAAAGAGACTACATTTTTGGTATAAGATAAAGGTCTAAATGGTGATATTTTTGTTTACTCTATAATGTGCTTTGACAACGAGACCTTTAAAATCTTTCTGATTTTATATAGTGTGTTCATAAAAATATACTTCATTATTTACATAGTCCGCTTATCAATTTTGTGCAACATGTAAATTGCAACAAAAGACCAGCTTCATAAAAAGATGAGCTAATTAAATTCAAATTTGAAATAGTGCATCGGGATTTTAACTTTTATGAAATTGCTGTATTCCTGTCCCATCGGTGGAGTCGTAATTATAGAGAGCAAAGGGCTAATGTTTGTGAGTACCCCCTCCCCATCAAAGGGATTATATCATGAGTTTATTTTATCGATCCCTTTGGTGTTTATTGCCGCAAAGACCGTCTATATGTTTCTTATGAATGGAGTGTTACATGCTTTTGGGATCAAAGAGCTTGTATCGTTTTCTTTGAGGTTTCTTTGTCGAAGATGGAGATTAATAAATATACCCTAAGTGGACCAATCCGGACAAATGTATCCGAGATTAGTTTTGATCTTTTTAAAAGCATTTTCTAATTTAGTCAGTTTCCGCTTACGAAATCATAACATTTCATTCATTAACATGATACTAGCGTCAGAGAGAAACAGGTTTTTAAAATCCGTTTGAAAATCAGGAAAAAAATCAAGGATTTGTTTAATACCAATTATTTGTCATCTTTATATATATTCTTTTAAAAAATGTCGGTCGCGCCTGCGGCGCTCGCGTAATATAGAGAAATCCTTTGAAAATTTGGCTCACTCCTTGGGCGTTCGAATATTAACTAACTATAGGATGGCTTATATGATCTACCGGTTCTGTTTGGGTCAGGTTAACGATACACTCCATCCGCTTTCCCTTTATGCATTTTAATTTTAAGGATAATATTTGTTTTAAGTTATACAAAGATTGAAAGTACTATTAGGCGGATTAACAAATCAATAATCTAATCCGCGCTCAAGTATACGCTCATTTTAAACGAAGGGTTTTGTATAACGAGCCGTTTATAATCGATTACAATCGGTGAAATATCTACTCCCGTATCCAATAGCAATTGAGAATGTTTTTTTTTTCGTTGGACCTTAATTTACTTATCTGATTTCAAGTTTATCATATACGCTTGTCATTTTTGTCATGTATCTATAAATCCAGTTTAAACATAAATACTTGCGTAGATAATCGCATTAAGCATTTAGCACATGTTTGAATAGACATTGCACTCTATTTGTGTTGGGGTGTTTTTGTTTGAACAAGATATTTTAACCTGCCGTCGAGTTTATTTACATCGGTCTCAGCTTTGCTTACTCTGAGAATAGTATTTAAGAAAAATTCTGCAGGAATCCGAGGATCGCTTCAGATTCTTGTGAAGGAATCCTCAGAAACCTTCGTAACTAGCGCCAGTCAGATCTGTAGCTCCACAAATAATGTCAAGAAAGTCAGAATTGTAACAACCGAGTTATCAAACAAATAAAGTTAAAATCAGAACAAAGTTAGTCCGAGTATTTGATTGATACGTCTTTTGATTGCATTTAGAAATTTGAATTTTACTTATTTGTGCAGTTTTGTGTTAACTTTTACAGTGCTTTGATAAGGGTATAAGGCATAGCACATTGATTGTAACAGTTGAAGGGTAAAATCTTGCAGGTATTGTATTGCTGTCAAGGATTATTAGGCTGATTCTTTGGATTATCGTTGCAGTGTAATAAAATATATGTGTGCATTTTAAGAAGTTGAACTCAAGGTTCTTATAGTGCCCTTATGTTATTTATGGCCTTTGTGTGCAGCGTATCACTAAACAAAGAACATTTGTTGTCTCTTGGCTATTTTCGGTAAGTGTTAGTTCTATCAGATCAATCTGATATATTCCTATTTGAATTTCCATTTCTCGGTGCATCGTTAAACGTTATAAAGTATATTTAGAATCAATTATAAAAATAGCATTATACTCGTAAAATTGGTCATAATATCAAAGCAAAAACAGTGTTAATATTTATATCAGTAATGATTATAATGACAAGTTTTGATTTCTTTTGATATCATTTATACTTCTGTTAATTACAAATGATTTTAATCAGTCCTATAGAAAACCTCAGTCTTGACGACGATTAGATCTTGATCTGCTTCACTACCTCGGTGAACACCCGGGGGGCTGTGGCCAGACCGACCGAAGGGAAGAACAAGAAACATGAATCTTTTGTTCCCTACCTGGAAGCATAGAAACACTCGGGACCTCTCGCCCTTTGGAATATGTTGGTACGCGTCCGAAAGGTCTTGAAACACTCTTGAGAAGTACCCTTGTTCCGACGGCGACATCTCTCTTATACACTGTTTTGCTAACAGCTCGCTTACCATCGTGTCCAGAGCCTGCTGTTTGACTGGATCGTGATAGCTTGTCCTTAACTGAGGAGGGGCTACCGGGGAGAGGACGGGAAGGCCTCTCGAATTGACAGTTTGGCGGTTGAATCGAATGTGATAGCCGTGGCGGAGCCAGCGCACTACTCTGCGACTGGCCCCCATGTTTTTCCATATATGCCAGAAAAACCTCACGCGCCCGCCCACTGGCAATTCGGGAGGTTCGCTCTTCCTCTTTTTTTTTACAAAAGGATAGACACTTGGTTAGGTAGCGCGACATTTTGACAGGTCCCGCGACCTCTTTAGATAGTCACCTGTCCTGCCGAGGGGCCGGTTGGCTCGCCGAATCGCGTGCTGGCTGCTGCTGTGCTTGCCTTCACTGTTTCGGCGGACGGTGTTGTGAAGAGGGTCGCGATGTACCCCTCTTACCAGAGGACGTGATGGGTTGCGGGTGGTGAGAACGACTCGGCTGCATAGACCACTGCGTCTTTGGGGGCTTGGGCGCTAGCGAAGGTGTCATATAGGCCCGCATGGCGAGGGAATCATTGGCCCTGGCGACCTGCTGTTCATTGATTCGCTGTACCAACGTGGGTTCGAATAAATGGCGAGATCCAATGCAGGGCGCATAACGTAATTCCGCTACAGTATCCTGGGGTAGGGACATCCTGGCCCCGTGAAGCGCACCGTCTCGGCGGAGGGTTGTAATGGCCTGGAGGGAGATAACCGAACGCTGGCAGAGCTCAAGTAAGGCATTAGCCATAATCATGACGAATCGGAGTAGTACAGGTGATTCATCGCCCTGACTACTCCGAACGATGCCGTCTGCAGGGCATCGAGGTAAGATATAGCGGCTAACGATTCCCTTTGGGCGACCTCAAGTGTTGCTGAGTCCCGATCCTGGGCCCACACACGATCCGAGGATGTAACTTTACACATCCAGGCTGGTTTATTGTTGGGAGACATGTGACGCAGCGTGGAGTGAAATCCGCTCGTCTGTAAAGCAAAATTGCTTGAGTTTTGCTTTGGCATAACCGGGAGGGGCAATGTGTGTTTTGTGCGCCATTGGAGCCTCGGCTGCCGATCTCGTGCAAGCTCCGCGCACTGTAAGACATTTAGACTAGGGGACAAGGCGACGAACGGTGAAGCCGGGTCATCCCGCACAAACTGAGCCCCCATTCGTGGCGCCTCCTGCTTCTTCGAATGGGGTTCACCGGTGGAAAAGTCCGTTCGGGAGGCGATTAGCCTCAATACCTCGTCAAAACCCATGTCCATGGCCTGGCTTTCGACGGTAGGCGGGGAACCGGCCACGGACGGGGGGTCTACTTCCAGATCGGCCCCGACGACTATTACGTCCTCCTGTGAGTTCGGGACACTTTGACTGTCGGGTTGCCTCTGTGCGGAATGAAAAAGTTCCTCCTCATATAGATCTAACAACTCATCGGAGAATTCCGCTCCGTCGGATTCCGAGATGACACGGCGTCTGTCGTTGGGCGATTGCGGGGACGTGAGTCCTCATCACGATGCTGCAACTGGAACGCGGGCAGTGACTTCTCCGGGGACGGGAACGGCGGCGGAGGGCGCTTGACCTGGGCTTCGCTTTCTGTAACAAAACCAAAGCGTTAGCTGAAGTAAACTCAAATAAAGGAAGACTAACAAGAAGAACATAAATCCTGAAATATCCATGTCCAATGATTAGATGTTACGTAAATAAACGAGCAATAGAAGCCAGAAAAGAAACTAATAAACAGGGTTGCCACAGTCAGGAAAAGGTCAGGAAAGTCAGGAACAAATATTTCAGTCAGGAAAAGTCAGGAAAAATGGTTACAAGTCAGGAAAAAATATTGTTAAAAGTCAGGAAAAAGTCAGGAATTTCAGAAACCTTGAAAAATGCGTTATGTTTTGTAATTTTAGATATTTTTGTCATATACAGTAAACTCTCTTTAATCGGAAACTCTCGGGACTGCGAAAATTGGTTCCGATTAACCGTGGGTTCCGATTAACAGTATTTTTATGTATGTTTAGATATATTGCAAGAAACGATCTTGAATGCCTGTAGTAATAATTAC
>LQRL01131731.1:2952-21078 GCA_001703475.1 Hydroides elegans | reverse complement strand
GTTTTTTTTTTTTTTTTTTTTTTTTTTTTGCCGCGGGCTGCCTCTTGGCCGGACTCTTGGGCTTGGTTGTCCTCTTGGCGGCAGGCTTCTTGGTCAAAAGTTTTTTTACATGAAGCGATGTACAGAGACGGTCTTGTTCAAATAGACGGTCTTGTTAAAATAGTCGAAAATCTTCGGTCTTTTAGTAACTGTCACTTTTTTCGGTTACATTACCAAATGCACCTAAGTAAGCTAGGTTAGAAATTTCAAACTCAATTTCAAACTGCACAAAGTTGAAAACGCCAATGTTTTGAAAGCGGGGAAGTTAAAATTAGTTTTATTCCTCCTCAAAAAAATAACAACATGTTGACAAGTTTAGATGACATATCGCCAGTGGGCAGTGACAATGAAGATGATGCTATGACACCAGCAGAAGTTCTGGAAAAGCTTGAAGAGGTTTGTAACCGCAACCAAAACTGGGCGATAACATGAGATTTTGAATTAATCTTCAATGTTTGTGTCTGAAAACTTTTAAAAAGCTTGCCGAACTGGTCTAATTATTCCGTTATTCGAAATTTTTAAAATGACTTTTTAAAATGCTGGTTCAATTATTTGTTTCAAATATGGATCCGTTTTAAATCAATTTTTAAAAAGTAAAAATATTTTAAGCGACATTTACTCGTACAAGCATTCATACCGAACTATTTACAAGTAAACGTTAATTTATTGACATATTTCACGATGTTATCGGTAACCGAGTTTATAAACGGCATCTCATCCCCTTGTTACTTTCACTCAAAATCGAAAACATAATTCAGAGTTAAGAATACACCTAAATTTTACAGGATGAACCAAATATGTCATTCGTGAGGCAAAATAGTGAACCCTTTCCAGTTTGGTAAAATTAAAAGCCTTTTCCGACATATAAAAAAAAAATATTGGGGGAAGTCCATATCTAAAAAGTTTGGGTCTTTATATATAAGGTTTAACTATTTGAACTATAAGCAGGGTTTCAAGTCTCCATCGAAAAACCCCAAATACCCCAAGAACCCAAAATTCGTCTTCATTTTTTTAGAGGACCCCAAAAAATATTTGAAAACCCCAAAACCCCAAATAAACCTTTATTTTTATTTTAAGTACAATACCCCTTTAAATGTTGTGATTTTGATCATATTTTCTAAATATTTTTTTACCCAATGACAAAAATTCTGAGCAGGGTGCGTACAGAGTCCTGGAAGTCCTGGAAATCCTGGAAAAGTCCTGGAAATCGATCAGGTCCCCGAAAAAGGCCTGGAAAGTCCTGGAAATCGATCAAAAAGTCCAGAAAAGTCCTGGAAATCAACAATTTAATTAATTATTGTAAAATATGATATTAAAATGAGAATAAAATGTGTTAAAACACTTTTTTTTTCGCTCGCGCCTTCGGCGCTCGCATGTGTATACTACTACAAATTTTAATATCTCATGTGAAGTTCATGTGAGCCCTGGAAGACCCCTTACATAAAATCACCTTTTATATTTATCAGTTAGGAGATGATAACTAACTGCATTCAAACTTAAAATATCGCTAATGTCGATGAAAGTGTCTGGACAATTCGCCACTTGACAAATTTGCATCATCGACGATTCGCGACTATTCAGTTTATTCGCGACTTTAATTTTGGATAATTGGCAACTTTACCCCGAACGATTTGCGACTTTCCTTCTAAAATATCCCTAAAACTAGAGCTTAACAGTTTAGGTTTTTCAATTGAATTTAAATTCCAGTGTTCGCGGTTAAGGTTGACCCGTGGCCGGTAAATTTTCCATCGGACAAGTACCATTTTGAAGTTACTGGCTCGGCAGGTCACTAGAAAACTTATGATTCATAATTTCACTACATGAATCTTCGATTTTTCTCTCGCACCTCCGGCGCTCGCATATTTTATTCATAACTTTTTCGCTTTAGTTAGCATTATTATCCTCCGTTTTAGGCAATATTTCTGATTGTTGTTTTTATCGGATAGGGGGTCCGGTGGAAAAAGAAAGAATATCTCGACCGTAGTGGTCACTCAATCGCATGCACAATCGGTACTTCCGGACTGTCGTTTCAGAAAACTCTCAAACTCAACCGATTGTAGATTTTGCATGACACATACTCAATGAATATATTTCCTAAAGATTACCTTAAAATTTGTGTTCGCACCTTCGGCGCTCACCTTGAGGGGTAAACATTCATCATCAAAATAATTTGTGTGCGAGCTCAATTTGGACAGAGCGTGCGTGTGACATTTCAGGCGACGGTCGATCTTGAGGCCGTTGAATTTAGGTTAAGGTCATATCTTTAACTTCGGGCAAGTACGTTTTTGGCTTGATCAGTAAATGTTTTAGGTTAATGGTCAGGACGGCAAGTGTGAATTTTCGCTTTTGCGCGAACATCAGATCAAACTGAAATCGAGGGTATTTCTATAGCTTTATGGTAAAATTGATTTTTCGCTTGCGCCTACGGCGCTCGCTTTCTCTCAAAATTAATTTCAAGTATTACAAGCATGTATCATAAAAAAGAAAGGGCCTTCATAGACCATTAAAATTCGACCCTCATCAATTTAGGAATTTAGGATAAAAAGTCATGGAAATCGCTCCAAAAAGTCCTGGAAAAGTCCTGGAAATCGGTCCCAAAAAGTCCTGGAAAGTCCTGGAAATCGCCTATGAAAATTATGTACGCACCCTGTCTGAGGGCAAAAAAGCGCTCCTTTGGTCTTCTTAAAAAAGGTTTGGCTCGCGCCTTCGGCGCACAAATATTAACAATATATAGGTATCGTTTTTTATCAAATACCACTTTGGATTGGGCCAGTATCAATCTTATAACAGAAAAAAAACAATCAGGAAATTCGAAACTGACTGGTCACCCTGTATAAAGAGTGACAAAAGTGCCTAAGATAAATTTGGTCAAGTAGAAATACAATGTTATTAAAGTAAAGCTTGGTTAATTTTGTCATGTTTTGTGTCAAATTCCTGTTCTCCTGTTTTTGTGTACAATTCTTGAACTATGTTGGTTAGTTTCAATAGATAATTGCAAATTCTATACTGATAGAACATTTGATAGAACATTTTATGAACCTTACTCAGATTTTTCTGAGTGGATTTTGTGCGTTTTAAATACATATTGGGGATTTCGATCATTTTGGTTCAATTTCATATAAGGTTATGTCGCTCCCCGAAGTCTGTAACTTTTATATTTTTTGCTATTTTCTTCACTTTATCATATGTTATTAACCCCTAAAAATGACCGCAAATTCGTCTTTATTTTTGTAATTGGGACCCCAAATAAAACCCCAAATTTTGTTCGGGAGCACTTGAAACCCTGTATAAGTTTACTTTTGAAAGAGGGATCATAGAAATATGGGTGGTTACCATCTTATAATATATGCTCAAAGGAAAGTTCTGAATATGTAGCATTGCCTTTTTAGACCCCGAACAAAAATATTGGCGGTATATAGAGTTGAGGTTACCGTTTGTGTGTTAGGCGGTTTACCATGACTTTCCTATATAGACTAGGACGTGCATGTAGCTCGTATGTACTTGGCTCAAATAAAAGTTATACGTGTGTAGATGTGACATTTGATAGTTTTTGCCATATTCGGTCAACTTCCGATGCCAAAAAAAGATTTTTGGAAACATATGCAACTAGGGTTGTACAAGCTAGAAATTTAGAGAAAATGTTATCAGCTCTAAGGAAAGGCTCAAAAGAAACCTCTCTTTATGAAATAAGAAAGAATCTACTCAGTGAGAAGTGAATATAACATCTACACATATAAACATATACAAATCCATACGCTCTTCAGTTTGAGGCAGTTGGGACTCATGTTTCACAACTGTTTTCTTGTTATAGGTTTGAGTGTATTTACAAAACAAGATGTGAAAAGGATTTAACAAAAATGTATGCAATGTTATAAACGACCTTGCCCTACTGCTTATTGGGGCGGCTGTGTCGTGCCCGTGTTTCACAAACCAATTTTAAAATAAGTGTTTAAAATATGTGTTCTTTATGTATTCAATATTCTACATAGGTGAATATTTTCTATCTATTTTTAGCCCGTTATAATGATGATGTTATTATCTTTTGATAACAGAATCTAATTGAAATGGGCTCCCAAGTATATATATCAACCAAATCTGGAAAATATCTTGCATTTTCAGGCTTGGTTAAATGAGAAACATGCACCCGAGTTACTGGAGAACAGGGCGGAGATCGTGGACTGCGTGATGGAACAGATAGCGCAAATGGAAGAGAATATTCAACGAGCTAAGCGTGGTGACTTCAAAGTCAGTATACATCGCATGGAGGTGAGCCAATAATTGATGTCGTAGACGCAAGTTTCGGTTCGATTTAAGATTATCTTTTAATAGGCCAATGATAGTGAAGCATGCTGTTCAAATATTTATGATTGTCTAGTTCGCAGCCATTTTGTTGAATAAGTGCATGTAAATAGATAATATATATGATGTTTTATTATATTGCATAGATCTGATGTTCCTTCTACTGTGCATTTGTAAACACATGCAAGCATAAAAGTAAATATCATCTAGTGCCAAATATTAATCAATGTGTTGCGGTAATTGATGTTTGATTTATGAATGATATGAAACGAAGTGATGCGGTGTATAATAACTATCATCATACTTACTCAGACTTTTAACAGAAAAACAAAAAGCAATGCATCGAAATGTTTTATATAATATCTTGAATACCATCAGATTATTCATGGGATCAGATTAAATCTGTTTGTTCAATTTGATCCTAGATGAAATGTGGATTATTGTTTCTTTTCGCAACACACTTTATATATAATATTTGTTGCAGATTGACAGAATTCGTTTTGTGCTGAGCAGTTATTTAAGAACGCGACTCCAAAAGGTATAAGGTTGTTTTCTTTTGTGTGTGTATATGAGAGATGTTATCTGAAGTTTTTAATGAATTCAATGGGCAGAATTCACATGGAATGTATAACGGTATTGTTTTAAAAATTAAATGATATTATAGGTCTAACGAAATTGATAGCAATATATTTTCAGATCTACCAATTGTGATTCAAATCAATATAATCAATCAAATTGATTTCATTACGAAAAATAAATCATTACCATTTCAGATTGAAAAATACACGGCTCATATCTTAGAAAATGAAACTCCTGATAAAGCTAAGCTGTCTTCAGAAGAGTTGATGTTTGCAAAAGAGTGAGGATTTATCTATTATATTTTTTGATACTTCGAATTCCAAAATTTAGTTTCGTTCAATCTGTTGCATTTAAGTTGTCCCAGGGTCTGCCATGAAATTATTAGATCTATACGGTACCACATTTACTTATTGACCTTACAAAACAATCTGTAACGTATGTTTGGTAAATATTCTTAAATAATATATTTCATCTTTGATGACTTTTCTTAATGCTATATGCTCATAATTGTTTTTTTTTTTTCAATACCTTGTATGCTTTCAGGTATAAGGGGATTCTGGAGGGTCATCTGAAATCCATGGCAGTGCGACATATGCCTCAAAACCTGCAAACTCTTGATCCAAAACAAACTGGTCAGTATTTCATGCAAACAAAATTTTTCGCAGTAGGCCTATGCTAGTAATAAGCCATTTTACGTTATTATGAATAATCGTCCGTCCGTTTGGGCGGCTTCCAATATTTCAATGGTGAATGGTTGACAGGTAGACAAACAAAACTAGATGGAAGGTGCTCATTAAGAGCAGAAGTATCTACAATCTTTTTTTCTTATACATATGACTTTATATATATACTCATTTCAATAAGCTATCATTTATTTTTTTTTAAATCTATATAAAGTCAAATTATGTTATGTTTAATATTTCAACTAATCTGGAAAAGGTTTGTGTAAATAAAAGGGTACATTGCTACTATATTAGTTCGAACCCTTATCGAAGTCCGCAATAGTTTCAATTTAAATCAAATAAATCATACCAAGATATAGACCTTAACTATTCAAAATATAGTTATATGATTTGAGGTATACTTCATGCTTTGAGTATTGATTATGTGTCACAGTGCTTTTATTGCGAGAGCTGCTCTTGCACACATGCCTGTCAAGTTATTGATCGTATGACGTCAGTGACGTAACTACAGTGTTTTTCAGTGAGGCGATTAAAAAGGCCTTTCACCGCAAGAGCTGGCTCTGTTTTTTGATAAATAATACCTATATAAAATAGTAAATCGTATTCTAAACCACCTATGCTCCATGTCTGACATGTATTTTATATAATTATAAGTGTTTCACGGTGTTTTTCGACCTTTAACATATCGAAAAGGGGATCACGGGAAGGGTGGTGGAGTTTTCCCTAAAACATCGAGTGATCGCAATACCTGCATATTTTCGTAAACGAAAAGATTGCAGATAATGATTGCGCATCTACAATATCATGTAGTCGATCGGTTCAGTTCCAAAAATATAGTTATGATAAATAGTAATCCAATTAAGATCATCAATATCCTTTTAAACTTTAACAGTCTTTTCTTCATATATGGTTGGTTTGAAACTAGTATTTTGTTCCTGTATTACAGTGATAAGGCCGCCGCTTGACAGCTATGTATTCCTACGCGTCAACGAAGATGTAGAGGGCGTCATGGTCGAGGAAGAAACGATAGAGTCACGGTAAGTGATCATGCAGTTGTATTTGCTACATTTGCAATTAATTTGGGTGAGGGTCAGAGCTGTGATACAAATTAGAAAAAAAACGTGCTAAACTTACCCTATTGAAAAAAGTATACATCTGGAAAATTGAAGTTTTTCTTTGCAAAACAAACATTACCTTGTATTCGATGACTCTCTGTCCAAGCATGTAACATATCTACGAAATATTCTAATATTTCGACATATTATATTTCGACATATAATATTTCTTATTTAACGATTTTTAATAGATCATAACGCATATCTACGTTCGCCATAAAACTCAACAAAATCCTATTAAACCATATTCTCATATGCAATTCAGAGAAGAGGTCATCGACATGGCGAAGGATGATCAGCATCTAGTACGGTATCGACCCATTGCGGGCCTTGTTGCTAACCAGTCGGTGACACTTATGTAGTCAAGGGCTACAGGACTGTTTTCAGATAAGATGACCAGAAAACTGCATTTTACTCTCTTCAAAGACTAACCGAGTTTTTTGGAAGAAGACATCCAATGTGATGCGTTTTACTCAGCTACTCATGATGTGACGTGAACGGTCTAAAACTTGCGACTTTCGTGTGGAATTCTATAAGATCCTGTATTAGCTAGACCAATTAATAGGAATCGGTTGATGCTTGTGTGACTGTCTACCAATAACTGCCGTTTAGGACCTATCTACATGTACACGGAGCAAGCCCACTAACTGTTGATTTGTTGACAGATGCTTTGAAAACGGTGCTTAAATTGGTAGTCTAATGACCAGAGTTTGTTACCTAAAAGGTGCTCATGTGTATCATTGTGTGAAATGGACAATGTGATTATTTGATATTCGATGCACATACATGTATGGTGATGCACATTCGATGCAAACTCAATTGCAAGATTTATCGTTAAAATATATGATTGTATAAATACTTGCAGCTTTATACTTTGGTGATGAATGCTGTAAAGGGCAATAGTCTTGTAATAATCAAGTGAATTCCCCATGGATTTGAATATAATAAACGTTCAATGTTGTGATTAGTTATTCGAACTATTGTCTTATTATTACACTCACAATCAACAACTTGCAACTTAAAATGATGTTATTTATCTAAGTTTAAAGCGACAAGCAATGTCAAAACAAAAGGCCATCAAAACGAATTTGGTTAAAATTATAGTTGTATCTGTGTTAATAACTTTAAATAAGATGAAGTTGACAACATGAATGTATCATTATCTTTTGCATATTTTTAAGAAATATGTTGATAACGATATCGTATTGATAAAAAATGTTGAAATTATGTGTTAGTATACAATGTATGTTCAAACTTGTCTCTATCAGTCATGTCAATTTCAATGTGAAATATTTTTTATGAACATGTATTTGTTTTAAATATGAATTTGATATAGCTATTTAATAAAAGTACGTAACAACCTGATTCAATTTGTTTTCCTTTCTTTCAAGTGTTGAAAGGTATTGGCATGTAGATGTGCCTTTTGGTAGTTTCGGCCAGATTCGGCCACCGGAAATGGCCGAATTTGGCCCAAATGTAAAAAAAACAGCGGTTTTTCGAAACATCAGCTTTTCCAGGCCGTTTCTTTGTAACTGATGGTCGTAGAGACCTGGGAATAGGATGAAATGAAAGGTCTTTGCGTGTAGATGTGCCTTTTGGCAGTTTCGGCCAGATTCGGTTACCGGAAATAGACGGAATCTGGCCAAAACTGGAAGAAAACGGAAAGCACCTTTAAACCATCCTTCAAACCATCTTCAAACAGACCGATATATGTAAATGTAAAATTCCTATTTAAACCAGTTCAAAGCTGGTTTAAAGCAAGCTTGAAGTTGGTTTAATGGAATAAAATTGTTTATTGCAGGGTGTCAAGCGCTCCTACTTTCTCCTATATTTTGGGGGTCTCCTACTTTTCTCCTATATTTTAGGGTAATCTCCTATATTCTCCTATATTTTCGTCTTCACATGATTATTTGTTATCTAAATCGCTCAAAATAGGGTTTGTTAGATTATTCAAATCCATATAATTTTGATTTGTGTGGTCCTAAAAATCGTCTTTAGTTGTTTTTTCCTTTCAATTTTGTTTTCACTTCAATGGAAATTTTCTATATTGAATATTTATTAATCATTATGGGTTCTCTTATAGAAAACGCTCGCGCCTTCGGCGCTCGCATATTTGAAAGTTACCTTAAAATGCTGGCTCGCGTCTTCGACGCTATGATGTTAACTAATCACTGTTCTGGTTTGCTATGAAGTACCAGTTTAAATCTTGGATCAGGGAGAAAATCATATGAAATCATGGAAAAATTAGGGAATTAGAAACTGATTGGTCACCCTGTACATGATTGCATTCGGACTGCGCCATCGAGACGAGAAATGCAGAGAAATTGACACGGGTGCCCATTCAAAAAAAAAAAGTTACCGCGAGGGCGCAATGATCTTCTCTCGAGTGCTGTTTTCTGGAATAGGTGCACCCGATTATGAAACTTAGATGTCATATATTCTCCCATATTTTAGGTCAAACTCTCCTATATTCTCCTATATTTCAGGTCAAATCTCCTATATTTCAGGCCTAAATCTCCTATATTCTCCTATATTTTAAGTCTAAATCTCCTATATTTTCACCTATCTCCTATATTTTTGGGTCACTAGTCGCTTGATACCCTGTTATTGTCGCCATGACCTTAAGTGGTTTGCAGCCTGGTTTGATCAATGTGGCCACAGGAGTGAGAATGTTAGAATTGATACAAAGCAAAAGCTCGCATTTAGTTTTTAAATGTGTACGCATTTTGGAGCGGTTAAGACTAAACGTTCATTTAGTAGTTATTTCCGTTCTAATTACTCACTGTCACTTGAATATCTGATTTTCTTGTATGAGAAGAGGTTTTTGCATGGCACATGTAAAGAAGATTATGACGACTTAACCGGTACAGAATAATGTATTTTGTATCTTAAAACATATGAAAACAAAAACACAAATACGACTTTAATCTATAATTGCCTTTATTTAATTGCTTGAGTGTGTTATGGTCATACAAACTATGCATTCTTAATAAAACATACACTATCATTCAGGGTTCGACATAAGGAAAATTTCATACTCGCCAACTTGGCGAGTGACTTTGCTTTCATACTCGCCAAACGGATTTTGTACTCGCCAATTTGGCGAGTAACTTGATTTTGTACTCGCCAAATCAAAACGTGCAGATGTTAACAAAATCGATGAATTTTCATAGAAACTTAAGGGAGCTTCCACTTAGGTTCGGAACTAGAATTCAAGTTTGCTAAAAGGACCCATATAACATATGTTTTAATTGGAACATTGAAGTTTAACTGTTTCAAAAAAAAACTTTAACATAACATTTGTTTGACACAACATCGCGTTTGAGTCTTGACATTAGGCTTGAATATTCTAGCTATAGATGTTTGACCTATGAATAGTTTTATTATAACGTTAATGAAGGTGTGAACGACAAATACATAATTACATGTTTATAGCGAGCACGATAGGCGCAAGCGTCGAAAATTCAAAACACAAAGTAAAAATCAAAGCTTAAGCCTTAATTACTCGATCTATTGACAACAGGAGACACAATGAGGCAAGGGAATCGAGATAAAATGAATTTGTCAAGTGATTTATTTTGCAAATTTATCTGACGGTTTTCAAATGGTTGGTCAGATATGGATTACCGAGAATCATATTCCCTTTTGTTTTCAATGACAATACCGAGACAATAAGATATTATGTTCGGTCATAAGCGGTATAAATGTCAAATCGTGTTTCTTTATTATTTTATTATCCCTGGAACCGCACAATATTGTTTTTTTTTGTGTGATACATGTATAAATTTAAAAATTTGTAGTATCTTAAGCCAGTCTGTTACGTTTAAAGATCGTGAAGTATAAGTTAATTGCGAGCGCCGAAGGCGCGAGCAAAATTTTAATAGATATTTATACATAAAAAGGATATTTCTAACAAGTTACGAAGTATGTATGATATAAATATATGAGTGCATATTTTGCAAATTTGGCGAGTAACTTTATTTCATACTCGCCAAATTTGTTTGATTCAAAATTCATGCTCGCCAGTTTGGCGAGTGACTTTCAGGTCGTACTCGCCAAATGAAATTTTCACTCGCCATGGCGAGTTGGCGA
This sequence comes from Hydroides elegans, assembly GCA_001703475.1. Classification (NCBI taxonomy): domain Eukaryota; kingdom Metazoa; phylum Annelida; class Polychaeta; order Sabellida; family Serpulidae; genus Hydroides; species Hydroides elegans. The sequence goes on along the minus strand of LQRL01131731.1, from coordinate 10,271 downwards.
GTGCTTATGTCGAACCCTGTCATTCAATATATGTTTTTAACAAATATTTTAAAAAAAAACAGGTTTTCGAATTTCACATTTAGAAACAACTTGTCCGAACTTTCTAAGTACATTTTTTAAGTTTGAAAAATTAAGAATGTTCATACAGTTGATGCATAATGTATTGCATCAAAATAAACAATTTGTAGCTAAATTTGTATCATTATCTTATATCTTCTAACAGCTAAAGTAAAAATGTCATATTATGCATGTTATCAAATTCATCTTCAGTTTAACTCGGAGCTTTGTTTCGAACATGATTTAATGCATTCATATATGTCTTCAAATTCAAATGCCCAGGTTTTCCTTTTGAAAACAAGCCAATGCATTTTATCACTTGAAGTCTGTTTCCTATTCTAAATTCTGTTCTCGAGGCTTATAGTTGCATTAAGAGGCCTTGCTCAATGAATTCATGAACTCGACAATGGTCCGCGTCGGTCGACCTATAAATAAAAAAAACATTTAAAGGTATTTTTTTTAAATAATATAACACATAAATGGTATATCACAGCAATTAGAGCTAATGCTATATAACAATTGAATCTTAACATTCCCTGTAACAAGTTCCTTTGATAAAGGTACGGCGCAAAAAAAGACTGAATCAAGCGATAAGAAAACATGAATTTTGCCTAAGTTCAAAGGCCTGTATTTTCGACAATTTGGAATAGATCAAACTGAGAAATTGACATTGTGCACCTATTATCATTCGTTAGAAGCTATGTGAATGAGAAAAACCTGTAACCCTTTCCATTTATTAAAAAAAAATGTGGCGTTCACAAGGTACCCATCCTCCTGTAAGGCAAGTCCAAACCGATATTCCTCCGTTTCACAGGGGATAACTGTCCCTATATTTTAGTAATTTAATAGCCAATCTTTTGTGTGCTGCCTTTATACTTTATGACTCACCTGCCATGCCGGCTGGTAGGTATGGAATCTCGGTGCCCGTTTTCATAACACCCGCGATGTCCAAATGCATCCAATTTTCATTGGTCACAAACTCCTATAGAAGAAAGGACAAAAATCAATTGTAAGATATATGTTGTGTGTAGGATGTGTATCATATTTGTTTATTAATTTCCGCCGCAAAGGAAAGAGGGTTACATGAATGATTAAGGGTGAATGATGTGATCAACAGCATCATGAAGTAAAATAGTTATTATTGTCATTTACTCAAAACGGCATCATTCTAATCAATCAATTAAACTCTCGATAAAAAAGAATTGAATGCACAATAAACACGTGTATGGACTACTTTAACAACTGAGTGGGGGAAAAAAACTTTTGATTAGAGAAGGTCGCGTGAAAAACGTCTGCTATCTTTTTCGACACGATTTTTTATTTAAAAAGTTGAGAGAACAACGCTGACGTGAAAAAAACAGCTAGCTTATTTTTGCTTAAATATAACTAAGGCATTAGAAGTAAGCATTCCAGATAAACTATATCCATCATAAATTATATAAAGATAAATAAAAAAGCATGGATCAAGAATTAAAATTTATTGAACCAACCCACAAAGAAAACATAACGAGGACTTGTAGAATAAAGTGCTCGTTTTGCAAATTGATCAATCTATGTACACTGTAATGCAAAATTTGCCCTCTAGGCACAAGACATGAAGGAACAGCTCTTTCAACTTTATTCTTTAAACATCGATTTAAATTGTTCCTGAGATATATGGTCGGGCATGATAATTTGTAATATAAGTAAGTTTTCGTTTTATGACCGCCCTTTTAATGACCGCGTAACCTGTGCAGCTGCTTGAAATATGCTGATACTGAAGTAAAATTATTTCACATATTGCCGATACAGGTTATATAAACATTGCTTTATGATAATCAGATCATGATTCGACACGATCGAATGAATATTTTACTCATTTATTTTCAAGAATCAAATTTAGAGCTTTCATATTATTCTTTACAGACTAGTCGTGCTTGTGACTGTTCAATGCATACAATACCGTTATCATCATATTGTCTCTACTTCTATATCATAACATCGTTTAGTTTGATAAATATTTCATGAACCGCTTCGATTTGCCATTGGGTTTGATGAAATGGACCACTATTGAGCGTCACATTGCATTCACATGTAACAATGTAGCAAAGTAGGATCGGATATATCTGAACTAATTTTCCAGATAAATAGGGCGATTAAGCAAATACAATTTATCTTATGGAAGTAGAAATATTAAAATGAGGTGTTAAATACATGTTATTTCATAAACATACATCATTTAAAGCATGGCGCGAAAGGTTACTGAAATGCCAGATAAAGGCAATGATGCTATACAATTTACAGATTTGACAAGCGGAGAAACTTCTGTGGAATCCTCTGAAAATAATCAGAAAGCTGTTAAAGCAGTATCTCCAACATGGAAGGAGTTTACAGGAGGAACGACTTTTCATGGCATTCGATACATTTTTAACTCGTCTTTGCGAGTTCAAAAAATGTTATGGATTATCTGTGTACTGGGAGCCATTTCACTCTTTGGATGGCACGTCACAAAACGATCGATGGACTATTTTGAATACGCAACCTCAACGGATCTAAAAGTAGTGCTAGCCTCTACGCTTGATTTCCCTGCCGTCTCTATATGTAATCTCAATAACTTTAGAGCAACAGTTATATGGGAATTACAAATGCATAATCTAATCAATGATGTATACAATAGCAACGAGATAAGCCATTCCATGGCAAACAGCTCTCGCTATAATACACATCAATTCGTGAGATGTGCCGCACATCAACTCGAGGATATGATTGATCAGTGTTATTGGAACGGTAGAAAATGTGACCTTTCTCAAGATTTTATTCAAATATTTACGCAAATAGGAGTATGCTATACATTCGTACCACAGGAAAAGGTTTCAAAGGCAGGACCGACACATGGCCTGAAACTTCTCCTAAATGTAGAGCAATATGAATATATGCGAGGAGCAAATAGCGACGCCGGAATAAAGATTTTCTTGCACAATCCTAATGAGGACCCTCTAGCACAGAACCAGGGATTTTCTGTGATGCCGGGGCAACATACTTATGCCCAAATACGACTTGTTGAGGTCAATGAACTTAGCTCCCCCTACGGCAAGTGCATTGAAGATCTAACAACTGATGATTCATCAAAGTGTGAATTGGATTGTGAAAGTGATTGGATGGTTACAAGCTGTGGTTGCGTGGATGTATATATAAATAATAGATCAAATCCAACGTGCGACATAATACATTTATTTGGATGTCTCAGGCACCCATCCGTTCTGGCAGATGAAATAAAATGTTCCTGTGCTGTTCCATGTAAACGACAGAGTTATGAGATGACATTATCATATGCTCAGCTGTCTAAATATAATATTGAACGATTGGTTTTGACTAACAAAACTAAAAGACAAATCGTAAATAGGAGACTTCATCAAGCAATGGAAGCTTCAAGACTAGTCGACCCAGAAGCACTATCAAAAGATGAAGCTAATATCGATAAATACAAGATGCAATTTGATGAAATGCTTCATGTTCTTAATGATTCAATGAACGTATTATTTATGGGTTCAGATAGTCAGTACTCCAGTCCTTTTCCAATACCGTTGCAATCAGGAAGTGCTTTATTGACAAGCGATAAAGACAGACTTTTTAGATACAGGTTAGATAAACCTGATGATATTGCTAATGAGGCTCAATCGCTGTTTAGGCTATTTAATGACTACTACCTATATACAAATACGAGGCTGCTAAAACTGTTGAATTGCATTATCTGTAATTCAACAATCATTAAAACGATGTGCGTTAATGTTCCAACAGACAGTGATTATCAATATACAAGCTTTTATAGCTATTATATTGAACTGAACGATTTCATCACATGTAAAGCCGCATTAAACCAGCATGAAAATGAAACTTCATCAAGCTCTAATGAGAGAACAATTGAATTTTTAACTGAGAATTCGACATATATAAAAACATTCCTAAATAACATTTTTTTTTCGAACATGTCCCAAATTATATCAGAAATTATGAACGCACAAATGAGGTTGAATAAGGAGTTAGGTTTACAGGAAACACAGACATCGTGTAATAACAGACTCTCAGAAATAAAACAAGGCATTATTCATACTCTTGATATGTTGCATGCTTTAGACGAGCTTTTAAACGTATCATTTTCGTTAACAATTAATGCTATTTTAAATATAGTCTTTCCATTGGATTCATTTTTAATGTCACTAGATGCCTTAGTTGACCTGTACGTAGAATGCGTGAACTTCACAAAAATAAATAGTGATCTTTTCTACTGTTATGAATGTCAAACTAGGATTGATCTTATACGTGAATTAGAGTTAGCAATTACGAATCAACGTTCATCAGAAATTTCCTTTCAAAAAATAAAAACCAGTATCAATAATGCAATATCGGAAATGAATTATTTCAAGCCGTCACTTGAATGGATCATATCGTCATTCAAGAAAAATACAATTGCCAAATGGGAGTTTGCTATACGTATTTTTGATATTCTCGATCGCAGCGTTTGACATTAACTCAAAATCGATGGTCGCGCTCGCGCGACTAACTCTAAAAAGTTAGTCGCGCGGGGGAAAAGTTAGTCGCGCCAGGACTTGATTTAGGAATATGTGGCTCTAAACGTATGTTGCATCACTATCCTCCACATGGTGCGCGGACAAAAGCCCCGAAGGACAAAAGCCCCGAAGGACAGAAGCCCCGCGATTTTGTCAGCTAGGACAGAAGCCCCGCGATACATTTAGACATATTTTTACACTTTATCAGACATATCGATCATATTTTACCAATCAAACAAAAATTAAATAAGCGACGTCACACATTTTGTATCATGCCTCTCAATTAAGCGCATTCTCGATCGGATTAGCCGATTTGTATGTGTATATCTTGAGATTTGCCATTCACGTTGCCTCCAAGAGTGCCATTGTTACGTGAATTGCAATCGATGATACCTAATACGCAGTCACATAGCGACAGTATGCAATCATGTTTAAAATCCAACATTAAAAACAAAACAAAAATAATGCATTTATTTTATTTAAAATGTTAGAAATATTGTTTTAAATCTCGGGGCTTCTGTCCTAGCTGCAAAAATCGCGGGGCTTCTGTCCTTCGGGGCTTTTGTCCTTCGGGGCTTATGTCCTAGAATCCCTCCACATAGTTACCAATTCTATAGTATAGGTTATTATTTGATCGAATAAATTCTATATTATTCTAATTATTCTAATCTGTAGTTGTAGCTATACATTGTTATTAGGTGGCAATGTTTTTTTTTTCAATTTGCACGTGAATATTCGGAATATTGGGTCACGAAGCAGTTTTTTTCTGGAAGCCATTTTTCCCCCATCTTACGCCTATTTCATCTAATAATCCTTCTTTCGCCAAACGCATGACATTATGCTATTCATACCAAATCAGGGAACACCTAACATGAAACTTCCATAATTTGGACCCCCAGACTCTTTATCGAGTCCTTCGTATACCGGTGCGCGGGCAAAAGCCCCGCGATTTTGAAAATGAATTTGATTATTTTTTATTTCTATAAGCACAAATATTTTTTGTTTTATGGTTATGAATAAGTATTATTATTGAACGAAGGCACTATAGAAATGTTGAATTCGCATCACTGATTGCAATTATTGAGTTAATGTTGTAATCAATAGCGAAAATTCTAAATTCATACAAGCATCCAGCTAATCCGATCATTTAAATAACAGGGCCGTTTAATGAGATCATGTATTTGAGTCGTGAATAGTTCCACTTATAATTTTGGTTTGCTTGAAAAAAAATATATCATCCATATATTTAATAAATTTTGAAAATATGTACGTTAAAGTATCGCGGGGCTTTCGCCCTAGCTGCAAAAATTGCGGGGCTTCTGCCCTACGGGGCTTTTGCCCTACGGGGCTTTTGCCCTACAACCTCGTATACCACGACTATTGTTATTTTGATAAACAGGTGTACTAACTACATGTAAATGGATTGTGCAAATATTGACGTTCACATATCAAACCACATTCGTATGAACTGATCAAAACGTGTACCAAGCGAAGACTGCAATTGTCTAGAATAAAATATCGAGCGCCGAAGGCGCGAGCAAAAAAAATCAAATAATTGGCATGAAAGTACAATGAAAGTATAATTTTCAGATAAAAAGTTAGTCGCAGACTGCGCGACTAACTCTAAAAAGTTAGTCGCGCGGGCCAAAAGTTAGTCGCATTTGCGACCGTGCGACCGCTAATGTCAAACGCTGCGATCGCCATAGATATAACGTAAATGCAGAAATATCAAATATCATATCAAGCCTATACGAGCTTAAATGGAACGCGCAGCAGCTGTATCAACACTTGATCGGCTTTTATCAGAATAAAATGGGCCATACATACCCATCCTTTGACTATTCAATACAATATTCTCATTATTTGCGGCATTTTAAAAAATGGAACGACGCTAACAATGCAACTATTATTGACTTGAATCATTCATTTGATAGTCTAAGGGAGAATGGAATCGTTAATAGCAGCCAAACTGTAGTCCATATATTGACAAGAGTGTTTCAATATCATGAGGATATGGTTGAACACATTACTTCAAATGTAGCGCCTATTGCGGATAGATATGTCAATGACGAAAACAAAATACTGAAGGAGATGGTAGAATACATATTTGCTGGAGAAGTAGACAGACAATTCCTCCTAGAGAACTTTCTCCAGGTCGATTTATTTTACCGCGACATCAATTATGAAAAGATGAAACAACAGCCACTTTTCAGCTTTTCAAGTTTACTAAGTGAGATAGGTGGATTCCTCGGACTTCTTCTCGGCGCCAGTGTTTTAACTATATGTGAAGTGCTTGATTATGTTTTTATTAAAGTATATGATATTTGTCATAGAAAAAGAAAGTCATAGTTATCATAAGCAATATGGCTCAGAAATTATGTTTTATGTAAAACATTTATAAAACACGATCAAGTATCATTTGATGTAATGAATGATATGTTATCTAAGTACAATCTGTATTATATGCCTGTATTTTCAATTAGATACAAAGTCGCGATTTTTAAAAGAAACGCTTAAAATTCATATGTTCATTATCATTGTGCTTACAATAAATGCTTTTAAAATAAAATAAACACTCTCGATAAAGGATTAATTTGTGACAAAAAAAACAATGCAATCGAAAGCATCAACAATATTGCTATAATTCATTTTCATTAGATTACTTTCAACACAAATGCATCAGTAACAGAAATCAAGCTAGACCAGAATCGATTA